>JANBRK010000192.1:0-25338 GCA_027577815.1 Coemansia sp. RSA 485 | reverse complement strand
TGCGTGGCCCAATGGATAAGGCGCTTGACTACGGATCAAGAGATTCCAGGTTCGATCCCTGGCGCGATCGCTTTTTTCCCTCTGTGTTGACTGTGGTTTACATCGTTAATTTTTTTTGCAAGCGTTATATAGCCATGTGAAAATATTTTTTTTCCTCCACATGGGTTTTAATATTCCTTTTCTTCTCTCTTTAGTCGTTTAACCTTATTTATTGCACATTTTATTTGACCACAAATTTAAATAATGCAGCCGTCTATTCCAATTAACAGAAAAAGCGCTCATTTGAGAGCTATTGGTAGCAGCACCGACCATTCTCATGAGGGCTCGTATCCTCCTCGCATGAGAAGAGAAATCGTCGTTCCGCCCAGTGGCATGCACAGAACTGGCGAGGTGGTAGGGAGATCGACTCAGCGCAGCATAAAGCCTGCTTTTCGTACCACAAAGACGTCGCAAAAGCTAAAGATACTTCCCGAGGACGAGGAGGGCGGCCCGAGCACCGATGTCGAAGAGTACCTTGGTTTGACCGGCGTGTATGACCAGATTGAGCATATGAGAGGCGCGCAGGACTTGCGTAATGAGATTAACAGGCTGAAGAACTTGCCTCCAGGAAGTCTTCCTCGTGTCACGGCATATGCGACTGCATCGTCGTATACAATGACACAATTGTTTAAATGGATTCAGTCGCGAAAGGCGCAGAACGATACGGCGCCAAAGCTGCTGGACGAGTGTATTTATTCGCCCTTTGTGTATGGGCCATCTGAGGCAATTGCGATTAATATGGAGGAAAACCTTATCGATGACGAGCCTCAGAGCACGGCCTTTCAGGAGTCGTACATTCCTATCAAGAGCGAGGTGTTTATATTTGATTACGGTGTGGTAGTCATTTGGGGAATGGACGAGAGACACGAAAAGGAGTTTTTACAAGAGCTAGAGCCGTTCGAGGTGGAAAAAGTAGATGAGGGAGATATCGAGACTGAGGAGCTCGAGTTTTACATCAACTCCAAAGCGCAGTCTCGTATATACAACGATGTTATTTCGCTGCGCACAACCAAGGGGCATATGGCCAAGCTGGCCATTTCGCATGCGATAGCCCAAGCAACAAAGCTGTCGTTGTATGAGGGGCTTGTTGACGAGACAATCGAGGCCACTAGACACATTCCTCAGCGCATGGCTGAGTCAGGAACCGTGGAAATGACCCGCAAGGGGCTGATTAAGAAAATCGGGCAGCTGTTTATTATGCGCGTCAATGTCAACCTTGTCAGCAATATCTTGGACACGCCAGAGATTTTTTGGTCCGAGCCCACGCTGCAGCCGTTGTATATGGCCATCAGAGAGTATCTGGAGATTCCGCAGAGAGTCGAGATTATGAACCACAGAGTCAGCGTTATCAGCGATCTGCTCGATATGCTCAATGGGCATCTTAACGGAATGCATGGCGAATTTCTCGAGTGGATAGTGATTATTCTTATCGGTAAGTTTGAGATATAGTGGGTTTTATTCCTACGTGCTGCTACGGCATTGTAAATATTGGTTAACTTTGCATGTTCATTCATCCATCCATCATTGCTTTGCACCTTGTTGACTATACTTCTCTTTTGTTTTTTTTTACATTTCATTGCTTTCTCCATACCTATAGTCGTCGACATTTTTGTGATGATGTTTGAATGTCTTGTTTTCGCGCTTACTGACTAAACAAATAACATCCGTGGTTCTTGTTTTTATTTCTTGTTTTTTTATTGCTTATCATTTTTATGGTGACTCGGAAAGAACAATACTCGGATCCAAAATTGAATCTTGGTCCAAGCTTTGGTTTTTTTAGGTGTCGAAATCGTCATTGGAGTTGTAACGATCACAATCGAAGCCGCAAAGCTATCGATATAAACTAGAAATTGGAAATATTTAGTCAGTCAGCTTTTTTTACTTGAGTAATTTAGAAATCTTTTCATTGTTTTTCTATACATATTTGGCAGGGATTGAAATCTATGCGCGCCTTGTCAATGAATCATCTATCTTTCACACACACTCGGCTACATGTATTTGCGATAAGGGCTTCAAAAAAATTAATATAACGCCCCCACCCCGCTTATAAACTCATGAAGAGATTGGACATGGTAAATATCTTTTTATTCAAACTTTTTTTTGAGAGATTACATATTCTAATATCACTTCAATGGAACTACGCGTGTTTATTGTCGATGCATTTACGGCCAAGGCGTTTGGAGGCAATGCAGCGGGCGTGGTGCTGGTTCCACATGACCAGTCGCTTAGCGAAACGGCTATGCAGACGATAGCAAGCGAGCTGAACAAGCCCATGACGGCGTTTGTCCAGGCAGCCAGCAGCGATGCCGAATGCACATCATTTTCTATTCTATGGTTTAACCCGGTCAACAAGGGTGCCTTTTGCGGACACGCAACCCTGGCAGCATCGCATGTGCTTTTCAACGAAGTCAAGGTACCCAGAATCACCATTGAGCTGCAATCGCCTGTGGGGCTGTTGGAAATAACGAACAGGGATGTGGGGATCGGTATTAGATTCCCAATTAGCTCTGTAGAAAAAATCGCCGAGCCTGACGAGTCACACACCAGGCTTCTGCAGCTATTTATGAATCACCAGCAAATCGCCGCTCGGAATATCGAGCTATATTACTCACAGGCCATCAACGATATTATTGTTTTGTTCAACGACATGGGTAAGCAGGAAATGGACACGCTGGCGTTTGAGTATTCCAAGGACGTTGGTGATGCTGCTTTGGCTCTGGGAGTCCGAGCAGTGGTAGTAGTGGCAGAGTCGGATGATAGCAGATACGATAGTCTGGCTAGAGTTTTCGGAGTGCAAGGCACCATTGGCGAGGACCAAGTGACGGGGTCGGCTCATACAGCTATTGCATCGCTGTTTATGCAGAGGTTTGGAAAGAGTATTTTGCGCGCCAGGCAGTGTTCGAAGAGAGGCGGCGATTTACTGGTAGAGATCGACCAGAATAATAACAAGGCTGTTGTTATTACTGGCAGTGCGGTGACGATTGTCGGTGGGACGATGTCTCTGGAGTCGGTGCAGTAAGTCCTCCACACCCCTCGGACTTGCTTCGTATGGAAGTACTTGAATTTGTCAGCATCGCTCAAGTTCAAGATCGTCGATATTATATTATTTTTTTTCGGTTTTATTTGGTGCTTTTATCTAAACGTTTATTTCCCACACTCGCTTCCCTTCCCTGATCCGTCTTTTAAAATAAGCAAGAATATCGCTGTTATCAGAAAAAAACAAATAGCACTTCACATCTCCACTTTTTTTTATGATTATTTTTCTCACTCCTTTTTTTTATTGAATATCAGATCTTTACAGTAGATGCGTTTGCCGATGCACCGTTCAAAGGGAACCAAGCAGCCATAGTGCTTGTGCCCGAGGATAAGCAACTGAGCGCAACCACGATGCTAACGTTAGCCGGCGAAATGAATATTTCCGAAACCGCCTACCTCACTCCATCAACCAAGGGTTTATCTTTTACCAATGATTCGCGATTCAGTCTTCGCTGGTTCACTCCAGCCTGCGAGGTCGACCTCTGTGGCCATGCAACGCTAGCAGCCGCCCACATACTGTTTTACGAACTAAACAACGGCAGTGACACCCTGGTGTTTGACACTCTCAGTGGAGACCTCTGCGTGACCAAGCAAAAAGACGGTAGTCTCCAGATGCAATTCCCCGAGGATGCTCCCGTTGCTATGGAAATTACACAGGATGTAAAAACAGTGGTGGCTGGTGTTTTGGATGCCGAATACAACAATGAAATTGAGGTACTGGTTTCGCCAAAACTAAAGTACATGGTGGTACGCGACCCACAGGTCACTTACAAGCAATTGAGCAAGATACAGCCGAAAATCACCACAGATGCGTATGGCGCCGGTCAGAGACTAGGTATTTCTGGTGTCATAGTGACTTGTGAAGGCAATGATAGAGATTTTCTGAGCAGATACTTTGGACCATGGTGCGGTATAGACGAGGATCCGGTTACTGGTTCTGCACACACGGTGTTGGCTCCGTTCTGGAAACCCAGGCTAAACAAAAATAAATTTACCGCTTACCAGTGTTCTCCAAGAGGTGGTGAGCTGGTTGTAGAGCTTTTGGATCAGCAAATAGTTGCTGTCAGTGGTAAAGCAGTGGTTTTGATCCGTGGTACGCTAAACTTGTAACAAAAAAAAACAAGTTTATGATGGGATTTTTTTTAATTTCGAGTAAATAAAAAAACAGGTAATATATTTTTTTGGTTTGTTTTTTTTTCTGCTTGTCGCATTCTTGTTTAAGGTTTTTTTTGTTTTCTCTTACTTGCAGCTTATTTTTTCTTTGGTTCTTCGAAATCCATGCACAAGCAATCTATTTTTAGCCCCCAGAATTTTTTTGTGTATTGAAAATGGTCGCATGGTCATTTAATGTATCGTTTTTTTTGTTTGGGAAACTTGTTTGGTAAAACAAATAATAATACCACATATCTAGATATGCAAGTATAAAAGAACACCAGAACACCTCAAAAAACAATGTCAATTTTATTATGTTTCTTCAGTCTCTCAAGCTTTTTTTTCCATTCCATTTCATTTTTTAGTTGATACTCTATTTTTTTTTTTATATTTCTGCTATTATACCATTTTTTATTAATCGCACATGCCAGTAATGCACTATGTGGTTACGCTTTTTGGCACCAACAGTTATGACGGACTAAGCATCAGCACCTATACATTTGAGACACCACCTACCTCAAGTCTAATAATCCTAATATCCCAACACTCTCCATACAAACACAATTTATTTCTATCTCCCACACCCGAAAACCCCCCTGATACACCAATAAAGTCGTTTAATCTCCGATGCTATTCACCCGAAACCGAAACCCCTGTTCCACCGTTTGCAGGTTTTGCCGCCGCCCATGTTCTTTTCCACCAACACAGGATAGAGGCAGACAAATTGGTAATAATGGAAAACAACCAGCGATTGGAATTTCCACGCACCATAGGACAGATACGATGCCATGTATGTTTAACGCCTACTCGGTTTGATCTACCGGTAGGCAATACGGAGAGAATCCTGTTAATGGATATATTTGGTATTGTGAGAAGAGACTTGGTTTTGGAGTACGTTGAGAATTGTCGAACTTTGGTAATCTACGATTTGGCGTTTGACGTAGATCGGATTAAAAGACTCAGTCCTGGTCACAACAAACGATACAGCAGGATGTCAATGATGACCACAGATGTGCTTGATATGGACTACGTGGCATTGTGTGTGGCAGATAAAAGATCCGGTGGTGTTTATGTACGTGGATTACGACCGATGTCTGGGTATAGTGACGTGGATGTACCGTTGGCGGTATTGCCGTATTTGAAAAACGTCAGTTTGTTTGATCGAGACACTGGTGTTTATTCTGGCTTTCCTTCGTCTATGTTTGAGATTACGTGGATGGCAAAGGGAAAAGAATGTCGGTTGATTAAAACTTGCTTGGATAACGGATATCCGTCCAACAGTAATGTCACCAAAGCTTTGTTGATTGCAGAAGCGACCACCATACAAGCTGCACAAGTCTAATAATAAAAAAGAATTTTTAGTTATTGTTTTTGTTATTGGAAAAAAAAAGTTAAAAAGTGAAAAAAAGAAGAAAAAAAAAACAACACCCCCCAGAAACTTTTTCAAACTCATTACGATGAAAACAGAAACTGCATGTCCTGGGCAGATAGGTTATCCAAAGACTTTTTGTCGCGACCAATGGTAGAATTCACCAGATGCTGTTTCTTGACCTGCAGCGCAACGATACGCGACTCGATGGAGTTTTCAATGATGATACGGGTAACTTTGATCGGACGGTACTGGCCCATACGATGGATGCGGTCCATAGCCTGGACCTCAACGCTAGGGTTCCACCAACAATCGGCCAGATAAACATTACTAGCCTCAGTCAAATTAAGCGCTACGCCGCCAGCCTTGAGACTAACCAAAAACACCGTATACTCCGGATGCGTCATAAACGTCCTAATAACCGCATCACGCTGCGACGGTGACATACGACCATCCAATCTACATACGCTAAACCCGGCACGGTTGAGTCGCCACTGGATCAGATCAAGAAAATTGACAAACTGCGAAAACACAATGCTCTTGATATTAGCGTTACTCTGTCGATGTCTGGAAAGTTCCTCCACCAATGCCTCGATTTTCGTCGACGACTTCCACCGCCCCATGTCGATGCGGTTGACTATCGACCGCCGGTACTCCATGGTCTGCGGAGTACTCATCATGGTTTCCATCAGAGTACCCCCGGCGGCGCCCTGGCTACGGGAAGAGCCAGACGCAGCCGCTTTGCGCTTCATCTCGGGCTGCGTCAGATCAATGTCAAACAAAGCAAAGCACGAGGGACAACGCAAGTCAGTGGACTCGCCGGCGCCCTGCACATATTGTTGCGCGTCGACGCGGCAGAAAACATGTTTGCAGCGCGAAATTACCGGGTCCTCGGCTTCCTCGTTGCACAGAGCACAGACCAGAGTGTCGCTGGCATCGGCGCCGACACGCGCATTATTGTCCACTTTAAGACGCAGAAGATCCGGATGGTTGGCCGCCAGCCGCATGCGCGTGATCAGCTCAAAGATGTTGGCGTAGTTGTTAAGCACCGTGCCGTGCATCGCATATGTGTCGAATTCGCGCTGATAGTTGCTGAACAAAGACACGTAAAGATCCTCTTCGTCAGGACTAAATTTATCGCGACGCGTCACCACAATACGCGGCGGCAGTCCCATATCCTGAGCACGCTCAACCTTGGTTCTGCGCAACATGATGCTGTCCAACAAACGGCCGAGTTTCTTAAACCCCATACGGCTTTCCAGCGTACTCACGTCGTTCTGCTGGATCGGTTTAAGCACATGCATGTTCCAGTAGCAAAAATGCGTCGTGTACATGTGCAAGCACTGGTCGCAGTACTTGCCACCGTTACGGAAATTCCAATGCAGGGATTTGCAGGGACAGATGTGGCAAAAGTACATGCTGAACGGATCGGTCTTTGTCATCCGGATAAGCGAGTACAGCTCGCCCACGCGATTGTGAAGAGGCGTGCCGGTGAGTCCCCAGACACGCTCAGCCTTGAGTTCAAACGCCGCGCGAGCAGAGTTACTCGACCGGTCCTTGATGTTGTGCGCCTCGTCCAGAACCACCCGGAACCATCTGATCGCATGCAGCACCGACGGCTCCTTGTGCAATTCGCCGCGTAGTCGGAACCCGGTACGCTCGCGCCTAAACCCGCTCTCCATCACCGCATACGTAGTCAAAATCACGTCGTACTGCGCCAGCTTTTCCTGATCAACCACACCGTTCGCATCTAGGATCTTCTGGCGATCGTCGCCGTAGTACACCAAGATGGACAGCGCGTCGGTTGCCGCTTCGATTTCGGCCTTCCACTGAAGCAAAGCCACGGTTGGGCACACCACCAGCGTCGGCTTCCCGCGGTTGACCAGCAAAAGCGCAATGGTCTGCAGAGTCTTGCCCATACCCATTTCGTCCGCCAAGATGCCACCGTGGAACATTGTGTTTTCCTGTTGCGACATCCACCAGACGCCTTCCTGCTGGAACGGCAAGAGCTTGATTTTCAGATCAGCCGGCTGCTCGATTTTCTGCGGCTCCGACTGCGATTCCAAAGAGCTCCACGTATGACGCAAATGCGGATGCGACTGAAACAGCTTCGTATAAGTGCTATAATCGACATCGTCCATCGGCAGGGTCGTAACGTCAATGGTCTCCTCGCTGCTATCGCTTTCGGCATTAGAATCCGAAGTGCACTCGCCCTCCAGGATCTCGTATAATTTCTTTTTGCCTCCCACCCGCTTCTTATCCTTGGGTACACGTCCGCCGCGGTTCTTTGCGCGCGAAAAGCTCTCCTTGAGCTTGGACGACGTAGCCGGTAAAGGCTGCAGGCTGAGCATGAGCTTCATGTCATGGAACACTGGCATCATGTCGACCATACTCCGGGGCTTGGACCGCTTGACACCGGGATTTTCGCTTAATAAAGCCTCGTTGTCGCTGCTGTGAACGCTGTTTTCCTTGTCGGTGCTTGAATCGGGATCAGAGCCAGCCGGCTCATGTTTTTGAGCTACGCGACGCTTGGTTGTCCCGGCCCGCTTTCTCTTCTGTCGAGGCGGCGGGGCAAAGTCCTCGTCTTCTGAGTCTGTCACAACAACCATAGCCTCTTGATCAATATCGCTCTGATTACTCTGCTCCTCAGCATCAGACTCGTCTCTGACAACAGTCGTGGCCTCATAGTCGCTGTCGCTGTCATTCTCGTCAGCAGAAGCAGAAGAAGAGGCAGAAGACGACGACGACGAAGAAGAAGGTAGTGGTGTTGCTACCCGGGTCTTGGCTTTACCTTTTGCTCTGGTATTTGTCTTGGGAGTTTTCTTTGTTTTTACTGGTGCGGTTGACTTTGGGGGTTCGGTGCTCTCGTCCCTCTCTGAACCAGACTTGCTTGCAGCGCTTTGGGTCTTTCGGCCTTTGCGTGTCGACGATACACGCTTGGGCTTTGTTTCGCGCGGCGTCGCCACAGCGGTCGACGATCCAGAAACACTTGCCTCAGCAGGTTGTGGCTGCTTTTTCCGTGAACGAGTAGACACCATGGGGGCTAAAAGAAAAATAGCGTAAGATGGTGTTTCTTGCTTTGAAATATAGGATCGACAATAGTGTAAATGCCTATTTAAAAAGTATAAAATAGGTAAGGGAAATAAAGGGTAAGTAGGAAAAAAAGGAATTTACCAAAAGTTTTTTTTTTGTGCAAGAGGGGGCTAGCATGTTCGATGTTTTGGCCTCTTTTCCGCAGCAAAGCCATCGAACACAACAAAATTGATTGTGAGCTTGCCACCAGCAAATCGATCTTGTTCAACTTTTTTTTCTGTGCACTTTGTCTACTGCGCAAAATATAGCCCCAAACGAGTTGATTGGATATGCCCAAAAGCATAAACACATAACTAGTTGATTCTTTCCCCACGGAGCCAAATCCACTAATCACCAAATCACCTGGTTCCTTTGTTTCTTTCTACCCCTTCACACATACACAAAAACTCCTTGCTTTTTTTCACTTCTGTCTTTAAACCCGCTTTATACTATCTTGGCTTGCTTCTTACAAACCCTCTCTTTCTATTCGTTCTCTATTTCTTTTTTTTTCTTATTACAGTTATTATCATTTGCTCTTTTTTTTTACATTTGTAGTTCAGTATTTTTTTTACATCTCGTGGTTTAACTATGGAAGACGCAGCAAGAATTCGGACAGCCTCTATCAAACTTCGCAAAGAGCTCAAAGGTAAGCCCTCCTCCCCTTCGAGGAAATTGCCCTACCGGTTTAATTTTGAATTTAGTTTGTTGCTTAATAAGCTATATTTGCAAAACTAAAAATGTCACTGAATCGAATTCCATCTTTTTTTGTAGAACTTTCAAGTGCATCGAATCCGTCGTTTTCCGTCGGACTCGCAGACGACGATAATCTTTTCGAGGCAAGTTATTACATGTTGTGATTTTTCGAAACAAAAGCCAAAGGTTGTAGATAATGTTCGCCTTTTTTATTACTAAAACCTCGCCTATATCATGCATTTTGTTTTCTTTTTTACGCCTGTTCTTTTGTAGTGGAACGTCACTGTATTTGGTTCTCCAGACACATACTACGAGGGCGGTATGTTCAAGGCAGTGATGAAGTTTCCCAAGGACTACCCGTTCGAGCCCCCATCTCTAAAGTTTACTTCGGATTTGTGGCATCCTAACGTTTATGAGGACGGAAGAGTGTGTATCTCGATTTTGCACAGGGCAGAGGTCGACCTGAGCGGCTACGAGGACATTGGTGAGCGCTGGAGTCCGGCACAGACGGTGGAGTCCATCTTGATGAGCGTCATCGCCATGCTCAACAGCCCGAACGACGAGTCGCCGGCCAACGTAGATGCCGCAAAGATGTGGCGCGACGACAAGCCTGCCTACAAGAAGAGGGTCCAGCGCTGCGTTGAGAGATCCATGGAGGACTGGTAATAATTGTTAGAGACCCGATAACTCCAACAGCATAGTAACATAGGGTCTGTTTTTTTGTTTTTGTCATTACAAACCGCTTTTTTTCCGATGATTTGTGAATGTATCAACCCCTTCATAAACTCAGGGTCTTGGTATAAACAGAATATAGATGCCATTGAAGTAAAACAAGGGAAAGAGAGACAAAAAACAAATGAAGGAGAATTATGTTTTATGGTAAAAACAGAGATATTGCTGATGATGCCGCCATGATGCTTTGATTTTTGAAGTGAAAGCGTTTGCTTTTTTCAGCACTGGTCCTTGCCTGGAAGCGAGGATGCCAGGGGCGCATCAGACATGTCGCTAGACGTGGCCATCAGCGACATCGAGGCCACCGCGGTCGACGGCGCTGACACGGCAAACACCTCGTTCAGCTTGTTCATATCAAGCACGCCCATGGCACCGGCATGGCCATGGGTCATGTATCCCATCGCACTGACCTGCATCGAGGGATCCATGCTCATGACGCTGCCAAACTGGGCCATGGGCGCTACAGAGGACATTACGGCCAGAGCCTGCTGCTGATGCGCTGCGTTGGTGTGCGCCACAAAGGCGGCGGCGGCGGCTGCGGCGGCTGCTGACGGATTACTCGTATCAATGCTCATTCCTGATGAGCCGAGCGCCACAGAAGGCGCAGAAGAATTGGGGAGGTTGTTCATGAAGAAGTTGGCGCCCGCTCCCACCAGGGGAAGCTGCGGCGCATGGGTCGTTAGAATCGGCGCTGACAGCGGCGACAGATGAAGCGGCGAGTCGCCCGCCGACCCGCTGTCGCTGTTGCTGCTGCCCACCGGGCTGATGTTGCTTGTGTGCTTCGACGCAGCCTTGCCTGTCTGCACGCGCAGCGATGGCCGGCCACCGCTGCTCATGTCGCTGATGCTGAGATCAAGACTCTGCTGCCGCCTCTTGTGCTGCGCCATCTGTTGCTGCTGCTGCTGCTGCTTCTGGCGCTGCTCGGCAATCAGCGAGCGCGTCGGCGCACCAGGGCTCTCAACAGACATGACGCCGATCACAGACTTTAGCGGGCTGCTGCTCTTGGCAGAAGCACCGCCCTTTTTGTCTTCGCCGGCGTTGCCGCGTCCAACAATGTCATCGGGCAGGGGCAGGGTTGCCTCGCCTTCGCCTGCCTCAGAAAGCGGCTCCAGACCAAGCTGTTTCCGCAGCCGGTTGACTTCGTCGTGCAGCGCCAGGTTGCGCAGCTGAAGCTTCTTTATGTACTGGTCGCGGTTGCCCAAGTGCTCCTTGAACGACCGGATGTACTCGAGCGATTTTTCGACAATCGTCGCCTTGCTGGGTCTGCGCACATGGATAAGGGCCGGAACAGCAGATGCAAGATCCTGGAACTGGCCATTTAAGGACTCGCGCCGTGCCCTTTCAATCGCGTTGTGCGTAGCGCGTCTCTGCGCATGATCGATGCTGGACACCGACCGAGTGCTGCTGGGCGACCGGTTCCTTTCTGAGCCGACGGCTCCACCAGTGGATGCCGCCGCCAGAGTGGACGCTGCGCTCAAGTTCATCGAGATTTGGTGGTGCGAGTCGACCATCATCGGGGTTCCTGTCGCGTAGGCGCTGTTGGGTAACATCGGGCCACCAACAAAATAGGCGCCGTTGTTGCTGGCTGTGACCTCGTTGACCAGAACCGGTGTCGATGCGTATTGCTGCCGAGACTGCGAGTCTTGTCGCTGGTGGTTGCTGCCGACGTTCTGTGTCAAGCTCTCTCCGCTTTCAGAGAAAGGGTCAAGGAAGACAAAGTTAGACTGGGAAGGAAAGGACATCATCAAGGGAAATAATGCAAAGGAGGAAAATAATGTAAAAAAAGTGAATGGCTTTCTCTACAAATGATCCTTGTTCTTTCGAGGTTAGAACCGAAAAATAGTCTCAAACTCGAAAGATAGACAAGAAGCACTGCTCTGTAACAGATTAAAAGTGGGTGCAAAAGAAAAATCAGAAAAAGAGGGGAAACTGGACTGGACTGGACTGAACTGGACTGAACTAGTAAGGGTTATAGTTCCTGTCTATACTCGTATCAAATCAAATATAAAAGCTAGTGTAACGCTTATAAAGTATGTGTGCAGAAAACGAAAAGGATACCAGAACCTCGGAATAGTCGCTACACGATACAAACAAGAGCCCTTTTTTTACTGCTGTAACAAAAGAAAAAACAAAAGTGGGTTTAGTTTTTTCTTGTTATGTCTATCTTTTTTTAGTTCTGATAGTCACTTCAAGAGGGAGGGAGAAAAAAAGGATTCAGGTCAACTGGTACTCTATTATTTTTCTCACGAGAAATGAACGGTGGAAACGGGTAAACTTTGTCTATGGAGTATAGATAAGGGGGTGGGGGAACTAATTGCACACGCACACACAGAATGACTGCACAGATTAAAGAAGAGCCAACTAATGGTGTTTTTTGTTTGCTCGCGGTCAACGCAGAGACAAATATAATGAGAAAAGATGAGAAAATGAAAAAAGTGAAAATGGCTGAATTTTTTAAGAGGAAAAAAGAAGCAACAGGAACCCCCCTCGGAAGAAGCGGGGGTGCTGCTTTCTATATATTGTGAAATTGAGCAAAGCTGGACACCCAAAAAACCGCAACAAACAAACGGCCAAAGGCAGGCCCAGAAAAAAGAGCAAAATTCCGTTTATTTGCTAGGGGCGGCAGGAGGGGTGTGTGGTGGACCGTTTGTATGCGGGCTGCAAAGGAAAATCCCCTTTTTCCTTTTATTGCGCCGCTTTCCTGAGAAAATAATAATAAAAAAGTCTGCCTCTCTTTGGGGGAGGAGAGAGAAAAAGGTCGGCGAGTGAGGGAAGCCAAGGAAAAAATGGAATAAAATTGATGATGGTGCGGTGATGATGAGCGTTTTTTTGCGTATTTGCGCTATTGGCTTTGCAAAATCAAAAGGAGCAAGAAAAGGCGCCGGACGCCGGCGGTGGTCTGCTGATACCAGCGGATTTGTGCTTTGCCAATAAGGCTGTTTCTAAAGTGGCTGTTATCGGTTGTTGTCTTTTTTATTCCTGCTCAATGCGCTATATGCATTTGCTGGCATCGAATGAATGCAGGAACTGGACGTGCGGATGCGTAACGGCAGGCAAAATGCTGATGTGCTTGCTGTGCTATTCTACTGATTTATTTGTTTGTTTTTAGTTTGTTTTGTTTTTTTCAGCCAGCTTCTGGCAAAAATAAAGGCAGTCGGCAAATAACTACACAAAAAACAGGATAACGGACACTGGTTGTGTAATATTAGATTTTCAGAGGGGGGTTTGCCCGTGAAAACAAAGGCTGATGCAGCCGGACCGCAAAGATGGACCGTTTGGGAGTGAGAAGAGCAGAAAAGACCAAGCGAAAAGAAGCAATGAGAGACGGGGGCTACAGGATTTACAGACATCGGATGCGGTTTTCGCTTGGTCCAAATAAAACAAGTTTTTTTGGGGGAGGAAAATAAGATAAACCGTTCTTTATTTTTCTAGAGCCGCAAACTCTTGGTGTATACTGTTGAGCACTTACTCTTTATAGAATTAAGGTGTAGAGCTGGTATATGATCCAATTGCGGTGCAGCGGCTTCAGGTACGGAAAACCTGCGGAGAAAAAATATATACGGTGAGTAATAATATAAAATAATATAAAATGAAATATAACGATTGCGAGCTCCTCTTTTACGCAATATGGCAGTGATAAAGAGCGCCTGTTTAAATAGGATGTTTTTATGCGACCAAAATTGGAAAATAAAGGAGAGAAATGAGGAAATGTAATTTTTTTGAACAAAGGATGGAAGCTGATAAGTAGCAGACATTTAGTAAATGCTATCCGCATCTATTTTATATGTTTTTTTTTAAATTTCTTGCCATTGTTACGATACGGTACAGGTTTTTGTGTATCTTTTGAACAAGCATTATAAAGATTCAATGTCTTGTTTTTTTCTACTTTTTAACATATAGCGTTTCATCCAATTTCCCTCTTCTCTATTCAACGCTTTTGGATCCACATGATATGGCAATTCTCCTTTTTATCAGAATTGGGAGTCACAAAGCAATACATATAATTACAGAATGGCCACATGCCTCCAAGTTTTAATAGACAAACAACCAAAAGCAATATATGCCGTTATTACATGTCTACGCATCCCGGAGCAAACACACATAACATATTCGCTGAAGATGGATATACAAAGACAGAAACAAAAAAAAACAAGTATGCCACCATATCGTCTTTAAATTTGGTAATAGTTAATGCGCCATCAGTTTAATTTCCAGATTTTTTTACCAATTGTGTGTCCCTGTGTTGAAACCTGGTAAAAACAAAAACAAAAGATGCAAACCCAGCAAATCATTTTTTTAAAGATGGCGATCAACAACCTACGTCATTAAAACCCCTCAAACGACAAGCAGTCGGATTTGCATATCGGGCAAAACAGATCTAAACAAAAAAAAGACATCCGCCAAGAACCTGTGCCTAAATTTTACAACTTTTTCCCTTCTCATATTTTGGATACAAGGGCTGCGAGAGGTAAAGAGATCGCCAATAAGTGAGAACACGGTTTTATGGTTTGGGTTTCATTTTGTCATGTCCGACAATCATAAACACAGTTAATACTAGTCTACATCAAGTGTAGAAAAACACTGAACACAATAAATCAAAACAAATACAAACATCAGCATCGAGTGTGAAGGGTGCTTAATATGATAAATAGAGTAAACCAAAAAAAACACAACCTTCCATATGTGATTCTTCGAATAAAAAGCAAAAAAACAACGCAACGCAAAGCAGACGCAGATCATACATTTATTTCATGCAAAACCCCCTCAGACACAAACAGAATAAAAACAGTGTTTAAATGAGTGATAGAGAATGAATGCGAAATTGTTAAGCAAACTGTCTAACAAAATCTGAAATGCGCTTGACCGCTTCGTGTGTTTTGGGAACAAAATGGCTATTGTGCGAGAACGGCAATGAGAGAAATAAACAGCGGATATGACCAGGTTAGTTATAAATAGAACGTCCAAATATATCGTTTTTGTGCGTTGAAGCAAAGCCGTAGTGGCTTGTTTGACAACAAAGGAACGGTTAATAAAATAATTTCAAAAATGATATACTTACGCTCCAACAACGCACATCTCTTCTGGAAGAACAAAGCAATCTCTAAGCTCCATTGATCTGTTCAGGGTTATCATTCCGTCCAGGACGCCGAATATGTGCAGCGATGGCGTTGAAATGGGCTTTTCGTACAGGTGGATCCAATTTGCGTCCTGGAGCTTGTATCCCGACGAGATAATGGCAAACTTTAGAGCCGGGTGGCTGCTACCGAGAACAGGGCTTCTGTGTTCCAACAATGAGCTCAAAAGTGCCGCCATCAACCCGCCTAATTCAGTGGTAGACAAAAGGCAGAAAGGTCAAAAGGCTTGAATAAGCACATATACAACATGTACCGAAGACACTGAATTGCTTGCTATTTTTTTTTTCAAAGTTCTTACCTTGTGAAAACCCAAATACGCCGTCAAATGGGCCTTGCTCCGCAAGAACCTTGTTCAGAAGCCCAAAGCTGCGTTCCAACCCAGAAACAATCTCTGGCTCGGCGCTTTTCAATTGGTACCAGCATCTCATGTCTCGAGCAACAGCCTTGCCCGATCGAATAGCAGTGATTCTGGCCATGCTGTCCATCCCGTCAATGTCGTATGGGCGGGCGGTATTTGGTGCAGTGAGAAACACTGTATTTGGGGGTCGATTGATTGAATGATTGATTGCAATATATTTAGATGATTAGTCTGGATTACATCTTTGCTATGGCGCTGCACCAGTTGTCTAAAAACTATGTATTTTTTCTTATCGTCTTTGCGCACTTACCAAACTCGACACAGTCTTCTAGCGCGGCAATGTGGTTGCGTAGCATTGTTTTAAAAATGGTCGAATCCTGGACATATCCATGTAAACAAAGTACCCTAAGCTTTGGTGCAGTAGCCGTGTTTTCGGTCGAAGTAACCATTGCCAGATTTTTAAAAAAAAACACCAGGAGTATATGTGAATGTGAATGTATGTGTCTGTAGATATATTAAAAACAAGAGAAATCAAAAACTACGAGAATGAGCTGCCGGTAACCTCGAACCAGACAACTGAAAAAGGACTGCCAATAGTGCAGAGATATTGTAGAATAAACCTCTATTCAACAGTGGCGTTCAAAAAACAATTAAATTCAGCAATAACAGAACCTCCGAATGTAAGCAGCAAAAAGTGAGGATGCAATAAACCAAAGCAGCCACGCCATTGCAGCCTCTATTCCCATCAAAAGTGCGTATCGGCCGTATATGTTCTCTTTTTATCTCATGACAAACTAGGGCGCAATTCCAGGGATGAACGGAGCAAGGAATTCCTGCACCACCTTGACACACTCTGTTGTCTGAGGGATGAAATGGCCACCGCGAAACTCGAAGCACACAGGTGATTTGAAAACAGCAGCCATCTTGCGCGACCTCTCGATATCAATAACAGTATCGTACTCGCCCATCATATGCAGACTAGGCGTATCCAGCTTGTTCTCATAAATGCCATGGTACTCCTTGGGCTCGACCTCAAAGGCGCCGGCAAGCACAAGAAACTTGATAGGCGGATGATTGACTTCACGAGGAAACTGCAAAGCTTCGTTCTTGGTATGCAGGATCTGGGCCAGAAGAATGGCCAAACTGGCGCCTTGCGAAAACCCCATGATGCCGTCGAACGGACCTTGCTCCTCCAGCACGGTGGCAAGGAGGTCCATGGTTTTGCCGATACCGCGCAATTCGGTGTTTTTACCGGTCTGCTTCCACCACCACCAGCCGAGGTTGGTAAAGTCGTTGGCTGGCTGCAGGTTCTCGTCCTGCGTGGCGAACCGCAGACTGCCGATGTCTATGGGCCCGTTGAGGTACACAAGCTCTGCATGGTCTTCTACTAGCTCGCGGATACGGCGCGATCTGATCTTGAACACATCGGCGCTCTCGGCAAACCCGTGCAGACAGAGAATCTTTGGCTTGCTCATAGTTGGAAATGCAGATAGATAACAAGGAGTGGAAAATGGGAAGGTAAGAAAATGAAGAGAGTGGAGAAAAAGACAAGAGTGCAAACTCAATGCACTAGCCAGCGTCTGTGTATCCTAATGCATTTAAAAGCCCTACAAGAAAAAACTGGTTTGCTGCCCTGCAAAGCACTCAAGGGGCATATTGTGCTTTTTTTTTGGTCATGAACAGCCACAGCCAGGAACGCTTGGGTGGGAACAATTTTTTGTTTCAATGGCAAAAATCTAGCCTGAACCATTTATGAAAAAAAAAATCTATCCATTCATCCCATTAGTGGTTCCCACCCAGCCCCCGATCCTATCAGTGGCAAACAAAGCGATCTTTGTCTTCTATGCACTCACACAACGATCTTTTTTATCTTTCCCACATTCCAAATTCACCCGTTCTCTAATTTCACTGCTGAATCACAATGGAAGGCGAAATCCAGGCACTCAACGAGCTGACTAAAGCCAGCAAAGGCCGGCTAAAGCCCGGCGGGCTAGAGGATCTGGCGTTTGGATCACTAGCAGGAATGATGGGCAAGTTTGTCGAATATCCATTTGACACAGTCAAAGTACGTTTACAGACATCCGAGTCCCAGGTGTTTTCAGGAACCATCGACTGTCTACGACAGACGTTCCGCAACGAAGGATTTGGCGGGTTTTATCGCGGACTTACATCACCATTGGTGGGAGCCATGGCCGAAAACGCCATTGCCTTTTACGCGTACAACCGGATCCAATCCATGATCCGTCAGATCACCAATGCCCAGGAATTGGCTTTGCCGCATTTGTTTCTAAGCGGCGGAGCATCCGGTGCCATTTGCGCGTTTGTTATTTCGCCGGTCGAGTTGGTCAAGTGCAAGCTGCAGGTGGAAAACGTCCAAGGATACGGTCAGCAGGCTGCAAAGACCACACGGTTTACAGGACCCATGTCGGTGGTAGCACATCTTTTGCGCACAGAAGGTGTTGCTGGCCTTTACCGCGGTATCGGTCCCACTGTAGCCAGAGAATCTCTGGGCGTGGGGTTCTGGTTCGGCGCATACGAGTTGGTCTGCCGACAGATTTTAGCATCCAGACGCCCGTCAAAAGACGATCCATTGCCGCCCAAAGATGTGCTTGGCCCGGGAAGCATTATTTTGGCCGGCGGATGCGCAGGTATCGCTTATAACCTGACATCCTATCCGATCGACGTGGTAAAATCGTTTATCCAAACATCGGATGTCCGCAGTGCTGGTGCGATACAGCCCGATGCCAAGTCACCCACGATTGCATCGACCATTCGCACTGTTTATGCACGTGGAGGTATCCCGGCGTTCTACCGCGGTTTGGGTATCACGCTTTTGCGAGCGTTCCCGGCAAACGCTGCGATGTTTATGACTTACGAGTATCTGTCACGTATGTCAGCCGATCTGCGCCCAAAGACCCGATAAATAGAAAAAAATTGTAAAAACTGATCTCGCACACACGATAAAAACCATTTATCTTTGTTTAGCTATAGAATAAAAAAAGTCTGAGCAAAATTGAAAAAAAACACACGCACACAAACGCACTCTCCTTGGTGTTTTTTTTTATGCGCCGATGTTCAGCGGCGAATCGGCCGCGTTAGTCAGCTGGATCTCCGGATGATACTCGTAGTACAGCTGTCCAACATCTTCCAGCGGGTACGCCACCCAGCCGTCCTGGTTAACCCAATACATACGAACAACACCACCCGAAAACGCATCTCTATGAGTAGCATGATAAATAGCCCTACGGGCCAAATCCCTAGCCTCATCCACACTCATATCATACCGATAATTGGCATCCAAAACACCATAAGCAAAAGTAGAACCCGATCCAACCGAAAACAAATCATTAGTAAGTCTCTCGCCATCCGAATCCACATAATAAAGTCCCGGCCCCTTATCATCCCACCCCGCTACCATGGTACCCATAGACAAACCCATCCCCTTATATCTATAAACCAGGTTATTCAAAAGCTTCGATGCCGCCGCCACTGAAATCCGCTTCTTATTGCGCAGCTCATACAATCTACACTCCATTCCCAGAACACGCTCCCAAAAGGAACAATCAGCGGCTCCACCTGCCATAGTACCAAGCAAATAGGGATTGATTTCGATTACTTTTTTCACTGATTGAGACGAAATTACGGTGCCCATGGTTGCACGGGAATCAGTAGCTACCATTACGCCGTCTTTGAACTTGAACGCAAGTGTAGTGGTTCCGTGAGCTATCTTAATACGCGCTTCTTTCTCGGACTTTACGTCGGTGAACTGCTCGGTAAACCCTCCGGGGTTGTCGCCAGAAGCCAGCTCAAACTGAAGTCTCTGGCTGCCTTGACCGGCTTCTTCGGCCATGCCGTCTAGTGTTGCTTGGCTATCGCCAACAAGCTGCTCGACAAATCTGTTCATTTCAGGAAAATGTAAAATAAATTGACCTTGCAAGGATTATAAAAAAAGTTGATTGAGAATAAAAAGAAAAAGTATGTTGTTGGATTAGAAGCAAGAAGAAAAAAACGAAGAGTTGAAAAAAAATTCAGAAACTATACGCAGGCATCAAAAGTATTCAAGCTGGTTGCGTCAGCAAAACGAGGTGCAAGAACAACAAGACCCAGGGGACATTCGCACGTGACTTATAAATTATCAAAATCCGCCGGTATGCCAAAATGCTTGTTAAAGTCATTCGGGTCCATGTTGAACTTATCACGAACCCAGCCCTGGATAATAAAGATATTATCCGTCCACCTGTTAGCCGCATCCTTGGCCACCACCGCCTGTTTCTTCCTTTGGGCCATCAACTCTGGATCGCACTCCCTAAACTGCCTCAACTCTTCTTGCTGACCATTCCACAGTTGCTCCACTTCTGTCAGCTCCTCCACCAACGATTTTCTCTCCTCAGTCTGTTCTCTGCCAAGCATAGCCTGTTCGATATTTTGTTCAAGTTCTGTTTGCTTGGTTTCCAATGCAAGGACTTCTTTTTGGAGATCTTGTAAGCGGGTTTTGCGTTTGAGGGCTGATTCGCTGGGGAACGACCAAAAGTAATTGGAAGTGCCGATTTTCTCGCATCGTACCATGTTGTCGTCTACCAAGGATTGTACTACGTCTTTGACTGTCTGCGACACTATGCCTTTTTGCTTTGGTCCGATTTTTTCCAACTCTTTCAGGAGATACGGTTCCATGGTATCGTGGAAGATTTCCATCATCCGCTTGCGCTTCTCGTCGATGGTCAGACGCGGTCCCATGGCTAAGAAAGTATCAGAGAAAAAAGATGTAAAATAAAAAGTTTTATTTTGGGTGGTAGAGAAAGAAAGAAAGAAAAAAATGTATGCGCTAAAGAACAGCCTTGTGTTTTTTTTTCGCGTATTTGTTTTTCTATCGTGGTTTGTGATGGCTGCGGAATAGAAATCATGGGATCTTGTAATCCACAAACAAGAATCAAGCCTTACGCTTTACGTTTGTTCTGCGATTTTCTAACATCCGCTCCAAAAGTCTCTGAATTAACCCCTACCGGTTTCTTCCCCCTTCTACCCTCAACCCGACGGCGTTTTGTCTCTTCCTCGTCTCCACGCACACCTGCTCCATCGACTGGTTTCTCCTGCCTGACGACAAACATATAGATCTTCGGATCCTTGTTACGAATCTCATGGTTCTCGCTGGCGGATACGCCGTCTTTAAACCCCAGAGTACGCCGATGCTCGTATCCGGGAAAGGCATCGAGATCAAACGGGACCGTGCTATATGCTGAAAGTCCGCTGTCTTTGGCCAGCTGTCTAACGTTCCAGAGCGAATACGGTGGGCCCGACTTTAGCGTTACGTGGATCTGCCCAGGAGCCGCTACGGGCTCTGGCTGTTCTGGCTCGTCACGCTCAACAGCATTGTCGCTGTAGGTCACCGTGGCCTGCGCACCCTCGAATTCAAAGACCTCGCCATTTCCCTGCTTCTTTCTCTTCCTAGATCTCGTCGACGTCTTTCTACCATCATCGTCATCGTCGTCATCAGCACCGGTGGGGTTTTGACCAGCAACGGGTTTCCCGTTTGCCGACCGCTTGACCAACAACGGCATAGCGCTAGCGAAAAACCCCATCAAGAGCTTCTGGTTGGAAATCACATTCCTCTCCTGGTCCTTGATCCCCGCCCCCGCGTGCGGAAAATTAAACACAATATGCGAAAACACCTTATTTTTCAGCCCCACCGTCCTACCCAACGCCGTAGCATCGACATCAAACATCGCCTCCCCGCCCATTGCTTCAAACGCCGCAATATGTTCCCGAGCATCAGAATACTTGGTATCAACTATATCCGACGAATCATACGCAGTAGCTACAATGTTGCGAGCAGTTCCGAGTTGCGTAGCTAGGCTGTGGGCAAAACTAAAGTTGCCTTCACCGATAAGCAGTATGGTATTTGAAGTGGTGTAGGGAAACCGTGGTTTACGTATAGGTTTGGTCGGCTTTTTCATACCCTCTTGTTGGTCTCGGTGTTGCTGTGATTTACGGGCGGCGTCCAGCTTGGCTTTCTGCGTTTGCAGTTGCTTGAAGCTGGCTGCTAATTTAAACTTTTTTGGCTTGGGCATAACGCACTGAATACTAGTAGTTGTTGAAAACAAATAAAAAAATCAACTGATGATTAATGATCTTTTTTTGGAGACAAGAACGAAAAAAAAAAAATAGTGAGAAAAAAAAAAGGGAGGGCAAAGATAATATTTTTTTTTTCAAAATTTATCTTTTTTTTATTACTACAAGATAAAAAATTTCTTTTTCCAATTTTTTTTTTTTCTGTTTTATATTACCAGCTTCATTTATCTATACACATATTTTAGATTCTAAGGAAAAATGTTTGGCGGTATGTTTGGCGGCGGAGCGCAGAAACCAGCACCATCAGCCGGACCCATGAGTTCAATGGCCGGAGCCATGAACCAAAACCAAATGGATCCCAATGCACAGTTAGCAGCAGCCGAACAAGAAATGGAAATGGTCACCGACATGTTTGCTCGTCTCGGAGAGCTCTGCAACAAAAAATGTCTAATCCAACGGTACAGCGACGAAGAACTTACCAAAGCCGAATCAGTCTGTATCGATCGTTGTGTCACTAAATATTTCCATGTTAACCGTGAAGTCAGTGACAAGTTGGCCAAAATGTCCCAAGCAAACCAATAAATAATATTTTTTATTATATAAAGTTGTAGTTGTTGATAAGAAAATATTGAGAAAAAAAAAATATTTAGCGTAGTTGGTCTTGTGGACGTGATTTCTTTATATGTTTAGATACTTGTATGGTGTTGAAAGGCGTTGGTAGTCCGGGGACTGTTTGGTGTTGCTTTTTGGTGGATGCTTGACAATCGGCCATGTGAAGGTAGATAACGGTTGCCATACCTGTGCGTTGTAGCGTTAGTGGGTCGCGGCCAAAGGTGAAAGAAGTCACTGTACCAAAGGTTTTCATATGGGTCAGCAGCGCAAGAGACTGCTCGACATTGGTCACGCCGCGAAGATTGAATTTGACAACCACGTCCCTGAGCAACCGAGACACAGGCATTGTGTAAAGAAAAGGAATAAAAGTGCAAATTAAAAAAGAATAAAGAAAGTAGAAAAAAAGGGCAGTTGGCAACGGGAAGCAACTTGTGATCAATTTACAAGCAATGGAGAGAAAAAATGGGTGATTAACGAGAAAAGGTATTTTCTGTTTCAGCTGCAGAAAACAGACAGCATGTCGTCGTCTTCGATCTCGGTCTGGCTGACACATTTCTTTGGATCCAAAGACTCATCGTCAAACTCTAGCCGGATCCTAACACCGTCAGCAATTCCCGCCATTTTGCGGTAGCTGTCAATGATAGACTGCACCGTAGTAGTGTGCGCAACCATCAGCAACGTATCCTTGCCCTCATGGTCGCGGATCTTAATCCTAATTCCGCCCACCGACTGCTCCGCCTCCAGCTCCGACTCCTGCACCGGCGCATTCTCGGCATTACGTCTGAGCTCTCTTGCAATCTCCATATCCCTCATCATCTGTGCCTGCTCATCCGCCCGCCTCTGCAACGCCAAAGCCTCCTCCGCCCTCACACGATTATACACCGACCTCGGATACACATCGATATAATGCACCGGCTCATTCCCCAAACTAGCCAACCTACTAGTAGGAAATACCCTGGACGACCCTTGCATAAGAACCGAATCCATGGCCAAAACATCCACCGGAAAATTGTCCGAAAACACTCTCAACGCATGTGCTACGAAATCTGTCGAAAACACCACCACAGCTGTTCGTTCATCCAATTTCTTCCTAATCTTCGCCAAATCTGTGCGCTTAACCCGTTTCCACCTCTTATCCACCCACGTAGCCTGCACATCGTTGTGCAAAAAATTATCGTCATATACAAGCCGAAACTCTATCTGCACTTTTTCGAGCGCCGCACCGCCCACCGCATCATTACCAGAGATTGCCGCCAAAAGCGAAGGATCCAGATCAACAGTACTATCACCCACTGCCCCAACACTAACATCATCAACATCCACCACCGCTGTTTCCTCCACCGGTCTTCTTACAGCACTCCGCCCAATTTTTCGACTCTTCTCCAATGGCCTCGCGCTAGGCGGAGGTGTCAACGACACGCTACGCGCACGCTTCGCCACCCGCACCTCAGTCACATCGTCCTCATCCGATTCCAGCGCCTGTTCAGCCGCCGAACTCTCGCTACTATACCCGCTTTTATCCTCCTCCACTTGTTTTTCAGGCTGTGCCGACTCCTTTGGCTCTTCCTGCTCAAACTCTGAATCACTGCTATATGCCTTGTTCGTCTGCTGCCCGCCCAGCATAAAAAACGACGCGTCGTCAGATTCCTCGCTGCCATCCTCCACCTCCAACGCTGCTCGTCGCCGCGCAGGCTGTGGCCGCCGCACAACACGCGGCGTTATTTTCTGCACAACTACTTCCTCCACTTCAGAGTCTGAACCAACTACCGACATAAACTTAAAAAAAGCTGGTAAACTTCAAAAAAATTACAATAGGCAGACGAAGTATGCCAAAAAAAACAAATAGCGGCAAATTAGCAGAAGAAAATAAACGCTAACCCAAAAATAAAAAAGCAAACCAAACTTGAACAATCTCATTAAACGCGCTTCTTTCTCAGCAGAAAAAGAATAAATGCAACACAGAATAATCAAAATCATGTGACAAAAATACAAGTAAAGTAAATGCAAAAAATAAGGGCTCAGCCGGGGATTGAACCCGGGACCTCCTGCACCCAAAGCAGGAATCATACCACTAGACCACTAAGCCCTAGAGCAATTCAATTAGACTTATTACAGCCAATCAACGCGTTTTTTGAGACAATAATATACACAAATATGTCGATGCTGTTTTTATAGTAAAAATAGGTTAATGCATGTTTATTGTGTTGAGTTTTTTATTGTTTACTTTTTCTCATATTATTTTTAAACTATACAGTATACTTAATGGCAACACTTTGAAATAATTATCTAAATACTCCCTTTTTGAAGAATGTAACATTTTTCTGTCTGTTTGTCTGTCTGTCTGCCTGTAACAAGTTAGCTAGATCCACTAATCGAAGTGGTAATTGGTCAATAAAAAAATAGAACAAAGCAAAAAACAATCAAACAAAAACAAAAATGGTGGTAGTGTCTTCCCAGCTTAAAAATGCTCTGATGTGTCAATTTGACTGACAAAAATTAGCAAAATAAACTGCAGCTCAACTATGCAACTATCAAATTGACTGGGTATCATATCATTTCAAATTATTCAATAGTATATGTGTATATTTCATTTTCATAGTATTTATATATGTTTTTGAGATCAATGGTGATATATTATGTGATTTGAAAATGAAAATAGAAAATACAAGGAAAGATTAATGTAAGTTGCAATGTATTGTAAATATATACTACTAAAAAATCAAGAGTAGTATGAAATTTGTGTCAGATGTTGAAAAAATGAATTTTCCTTGATTAGGATCATCTGATTAATTTTTCTTTGGTTGACTCAGCTCACAAGAACTTCTTCATCGCTACAATGTCTTGCATTGTTACAGCTTTGGTATTTCTCTACTCTTTTCAAGACTTCTATATAAACTCAAGGTTTTTCAAGAACTCTCTCAAGACTTCTTCATCTTCTCTTTATCTTTTTTTTTCTTTTACTAAAATAATATACTTCTTTTTTTTAAACTCTAAGTATATTCTTTCAGGTTATGAGCCCTGCTGAACTCCCTACACTAACCTCACTTTTCTATTGAATCCTTTATCCTCTTTTT
>JANBRK010000191.1:0-25342 GCA_027577815.1 Coemansia sp. RSA 485 | reverse complement strand
ATCGACATCGAAAATATACAGGATGCGTTGATCAAGCCAATCAGTTACGTATCTATCGTTGTGCTCATATGTGTTTTTAAAACTGTGGTCGAATTCTAATCTTGGATAAACCATGGTATTTTGTGCAATTATTCAAATATTGTAAAAAAAAAACAAGAATAAATGAACTAAAGAGGGATGAAAAAAATATTATTGTTTTTTGGTGTTCAAACTGAGGTTTATTAAATGACGGGGGTATACAAATGAGTAATTTTTTTCTTTTTACTATAAGATCTTTCTTTTACCACGAAAACGCTGTCTTTTTTTCTCTCGCTGCGGCCCTTAATAATCCTTTGCTTAAAAGAAGCTGGCTTTTTACCTTTTAAATATTTTTTCATTGCTTATTTTCCATACAGTAAGCTTCATTTAACCTTCATGCTGCTGAGATTAATTAGAAACGGATCAAATCTATAGTCTTTCAATAAGCTGGCAATCGATAGACTACTTTGCATATTAGAAAACGATATTGCAATCGCACGTTTTGCATGTATGGGAATATCATCTAGTTTAATCTTTATTGTAAATAGTCTGCCATTGCTATTATTTAATATTGTATATATGCGCACTACTAGCTATGCCGAACATCCATGTATGATGGCAAAAAAAGCTTCTATATAATAATGTTTTTATTTTGTTGTAGGAAAAGAAACAGACCTTTTGATTCAAGCAATCAGAAGACGAAAGAAGAAAAAAAGAGCATCTGAACTATAAAATTGTGAAAAGAAAAAAAAAGTAAAGAGATAAAAAAAAATAGAGGTATAGAAAACATCCTACTACTTAGAAACCAAGGGTATCGACATAGGGAGTGTCTTGAGAAAGACCAATGGAAACAGCCACAGGCTTAGACTTGAAGACCTTGGAAGCATCGTTAGAAAGCTTGGTAGCAGCCTCATCGATAGACTCAAGGGTGACACCAGCCTTCTGGCCCAGGGCAACGCTGGCCAGAGCACGGATCTGGCCCTGCTGAGTGGCCAGCTCTTCTGCCATATCGACACGAGCAGCGGCAGCAGCGCGCTGGACAGCCTCGGCACCAGCAGAGGCAACATCGCGCTGGATCGAGCCAGCAACCTTCTCCACGGCGCTCTTGATCTGCGACCGAGGAGCCGAAACAACGACGCCAACAAGGCCGGCATCGGAGTACGAGAACGAAAAGGGTGAAACGCCAAAGCCCTCGGTGGCAGCAAGCTTGGCCAGAGGAGCCACGCCGGCGCTCCACTTGACACGGCTCTGGGCGCCCAGAAGCGCAGCCAGAGGCTTGGCCGAAGCCGGCTCGGAAGCAAACGCCAGGGCGTAGTGTGAGATGGGAGAAGCCGACTCGTAGATCTGCTGCACGCCGCCGGCAAAGCTGGCCGCCGAAGTGGACAGGGGAGAGGCAGACGAGGTCAGCGAAGCAAGACGCGAAGACGAAACCAGGCTGGCCAGCTCCTGGGCATCGACCCCGGTGGCAACAACGGCCAGACGGCCGGGGGCCAGGGCAGCCTCCGCATACCGACGCACGGCATCGCCCGACGAAACCGGCGACGACTCCAGAGCATAAAGCGAGTTGCCCAGACCGCCGCGGAAAGCAGCCTGATGCACGCCGTCCAGAACACGTGCATTGGCGTCCGAACGGGCGCTCAGCGACTCGAATGCCACCAGACGAGCAACCTCCTTGAACTCATGCTCGGTGAACTTTGTCGCAGCCGCGATGTCGCCCAGAACCTCGACAAAGTAAGGAACAGCCTCCTTGAAGCACTGCACCGTGTAGGTGATGTTCTCGCGGGTGGCCTCGGCTGTCAGCGTGGCTCCGTTGAGCTCGGCCTCGCGGATGGTCCGGAACGAAGTGCGCGTCTGCGTGTTGCGGAACCCAAACGCCTTGAGATAGTGTGCTGCGCCGGCAAACTCGCCGGTCTCGTGCCGCGATCCGGCGTTGATCACCAGCGAAACAGACGCAAGCGGAGAGTCGGGGGCTCCGGAAACTGCCGCGACCTTGATGCCGTTGGCGGTGCTGACCACAGGTGCGCTGGCCACAGACGCGTATGCGCGGGAACTCAGAGGCGCTGCCAGCTTGCCGAGCGATTTTGCGTGGAACATTGTCTATCTACTTTGTAAAAAAAAAAATATATATATATATATATATATTGGATTTACAGGAATCGGCCAGGGTCAGTTGTCTGCTAAAGGTCCTTTTCGACTATTGCCATTTTATGTTTGAGTGTTGTTTGTCTTTTCTTAGCTGTACCTTTTACGTTTTCAAATGGAAGCAACTGTGCTATGGCGAATTCGAGCCGGATCAGGACAAACTGGTAAGATAAATACTGATTTGTATTATATGAAAAAAAAGACCAGTAAATAAATTCCAAGCCCTTTACTTTTTTCGTGTAGCGGTATTTATCCTCTAAAGTATAAAAACAAAATAACGCAAGTGAGAAAAAAAAAAGATAAAGGTGCTAATTTATAAAAATAAAGCGAATTTGAACAAGGGAAAAAAATCGAAGGCCTTGTAAGAATCCTGAAAGCTGGAGAAAGCGCCAGAGATGGACATCAAGATTAAGCAGGACAGAAAAAAAAAAGAGATAAGATGGCTGATTTGATCTGGAGTTGATCGCGTTTTATCAGAGATGCGTGGGGATCAGGCAGAATGGCTGTTTCGTCAGCACCCGAGAGTAGCATATACGCATCATTTGTTTGAGCTTGTGCTGTCTCAGTATTTCGCTTTCATTATTTTTTTATTAAAGTTTTATCCTTTGTCTTCTTTTACAAACTGCCTCTGAGTATTTCAACAACTACATCTATCTTTTATTTTCGCCATGCCTGTCACTGTCGCATCGTACGGAAGCTGGGAGAGTCCGCTGACCGCCGAGGCCGTGGCCGTGGCATCCAGCTCAGTGGGTTCTGTGGTGGTGGATCCGACCGACCCCACGCGCGTGTACTGGCTTGAGTCGCGACCCTCCGAGGGCGGACGCTACGTGCTTCTGAGCAAGCTAGTCGACGACTACGATGACTCTACGCTGATCAACCATCTGCCAGACACCAAATGGAACGTGCGCACAGCCGTGCACGAGTACGGCGGCGGGGCCTACACGGTGTACGACAAAGCTATTGTGTTTGTCAACTGGGCCGACCAGGGCCTGTATGTGCTAGAGAACAAGAGCAGCGAGCCAAGGAGAATCGGCGAGCAGGAGGAGGGCGTCAGGTATGCGAGCTTTGCGGTGCATCTGTCGGGAGAGTATGTCGTGTGCGTGCGCGAGGACCACAGAGTGGAGGGCGAGGCGAAGAATACGCTGGTGGCTGTGCGTCTGGGTGGCGAGCCGGGCAGGGACACGGTGCTGTTTGATCGGTCGGACTTTGTGTCGTCGCCGGTGTTTGGCAGCGATGGCAGCGAAATCGCGTTTATCACGTGGAACCACCCAGACATGAACTGGGACGCGACGGTGCTGCGGCGCGCCAGGGTTGTTGCGAGCCCGGGCGATGGCGGCGCTGCTTGTACGCTGGAGGCGCTGGCCGAGGTGGCCGGCGGCGAGGGCCAGCAGCGCGAGAGCATCTACCAGCCAAGGTTTGACGACCAGGGGAGTTTGCACTTCATCGGCGACCGCAGCGGATTCTGGAACCCGTACCATGTCGACGGATCCGGTGATGTTGTCCAGTCGCTGGCAAAGCCGATGCCGGCAGAGTTTGCCGAGCCAGAGTGGGCGTTCGGTGCGTCGACCTTCCAGCCGGTGAGCGGCCGCGCTTCCAGCATGGCGGTTGTTTTCCATCTTGACGACACCACACGGCTGGGTATCCTCAACGTGGAGACGCATGTGATCGACGACCTGCCTGTTCCCGGGTGGACGGCGCTGAGCAACCTGCAGATGGCGCAGACGCGTTCCGGAGAGCCTGCGCTGGTGCTCGTTGCCGGCAGCCCCACAGAGAGCCCAGCGCTGTACACGTACTTTATCAACGGCATCGGCGGGCAGCGGCTGCTGGTGGCGGGCGGCACAAAGGCTGCTGGCGACGTGGGCGGGCTGGACGTAGGGTCGATCTCGGTTCCGCGCGAGATCGCGTTTCCGACGCGGCTGCCGCCGTTCGACGAGCAGAGCAAGGAGGTCCAGGCGTATGCGTACTACTATCCGCCGGCGAATGTGCGGCATGTGGGGCCCAAGGACGAGCTGCCGCCGCTGCTGGTGATGATCCACGGCGGGCCGACGTCTGCCACGCACGCGGTGTACAGCGCCAAGATCCAGTACTGGACCAGCCGCGGGTTCGCTGTGGCGGACGTCAACTACGGCGGATCGACCGGCTACGGGCGCGAGTACCGCGAGCGGCTGTACCCCGAGTTTGGGCGCGTCGACGTGCAGGACTGCTGCGCGGCTGCGCTGCATTTGGCGGACGCTGGGCTGGCCGACCGTCGGCGTCTGTGTATCATGGGCGGGAGCGCCGGCGGGTTTACGACGCTGGCCAGCCTGGCGTTCCGGCCCGAGGTGTTTGCGGTGGGAGCGAGCCTGTACGGGATCTCGGACTTGGAGGTGCTGGCCAAGGAGACGCACAAGTTCGAGGCGCAGTACCCTGTGCACCTGGTGGGGCCGTATCCAGAGGCCACGAGCGTGTATCGCGAGAGATCGCCTTTGTACGCGGTGGACCGTCTCGCGTGCCCGGCGATCTTTCTGCAGGGTCTGGAGGACCGCGTTGTGCCGCCCAACCAGGCGACTCTGATGGTGGATGCGTTGCGCAAGAAGGGGATTCGTGTGGCTCATGTGGAGTTTGCTGGCGAGCAGCACGGGTTCCGGAAGGCGGCGAATATTGTGCGTGCGCTGGAGGCGCAGCTGTACTTTTTCGGCAAGGTCCTTGGTTTTGCGCCCAGCGACGCCATTGAGCCGGTCCATATTTTCAACGAATGAGCGCCTGTGCTTTATGAGTCATCCAGCGATTGGGCAGATCAGCGAGAGTAAAAAAAATAATAATATAAACAGGGAGCGCGTATAAATAGCAGCCGCGATAGCCTAGACGAACGAGGGTAGGAGTTAAGAACCGCACCGACCCAGCTCTCTCTCTCTCTCTCTCTTTCTTTCTTTTATTCTTTATTTTCTTATTCTATTCTTTTTTTTTTCCAATCACCCAACCACACCATTTTTCACTCTTTTTCGCTCTTTTTCGCTCTCTGATCCATGGCCGACTCGTCGTTTATCAACTCCTCGCTTCCGGACACGTCCGATCGCATGCTGTTTGCGGTGCCCAAGAAGGGTCGTCTGTACGACCAGTGCCTGAGTCTTCTGGCCAACATCGGCATCGAGTTCAACCGCAAGCCGCGCCACGACATCGCCCTGGTGACCAACATGCCGATCGCCCTGGTGTTTCTCCCAGCAGCGGACATTGCCACGTATGTGGCCAAGGGCAACATCGATCTGGGAATCACCGGGCTGGACATCATCAGCGAATCGCAGACGGAGAACGACGTGGCAGAGCTGATGCGGCTGGGCTTTGGCCGGTGCAAGCTGCAGGTGCAGGCACCGGCGACCAACGCCTCTGTGATGTCGGCGACTGATCTTGTGGGCAAGCGCATAGTGACCAGCTTTATCAATCTGACCAGGAAGCGGTTTGCCGAGCTGGAGGGCGTTTCTGAGGACCAGATGACCACCCAGGTTCGGTTTGTATCTGGCAGCGTGGAGGCGGCTTGTGGGCTGGGACTGGCTGACGGCATCGTTGATCTGGTGGAATCTGGTGATACTATGCGGGCGGCTGGGCTTCATGCCATTGATACTATTTTGGATACGGAGAGCGTGCTTATTACCAACAGACACCCGAGGTTCCCGCAGTTGGCGGCTGTGATTAAGCAGCGGGTGGAGGGCATCATGACTGCGAGGAAATACGTGCTTTGTCAGTATAATATTGCGCGAACCAGGTTGGAAATGGCGTGTAAGGTGGCTCCTGGCAGACAGGCGCCGACGGTGACGTCGCTGGAGCAGGATGGATGGGTGGCAGTCAGCGTTATGGTTGAGAAGAAATCCATCAACGATACCATGGACCAGTTGCAGGACGCAGGCGCGACTGATATTCTGGTTCTGCAGATTGGCAATGCGCGGGCATAATAAAGTTAGAAGTATTAATTGATCAAAAATAAAATCTATTGTTTTTCATTCCTGAACGGCTTTTGTTATGTCTGATGCGCATTTTCGTAGCTGGACCAGGAACGCCGTATGTCCGATCTGCACATGAGCTGGTCTGCACACCATAGCCTGTGCCTGGTCTTGAGCTTCGTCTTCGGTGCTGCGTATAACTGTCGACCGTATGTCCCATTGTCGCCAATTAACCTCTACTATGTTTTCGACCAGCAGCGGCCACGGTCTACATTTAGCTACGAGTTCCATGACCTGCGACATATTAGGCAAATAACATACGGCTGCTCGATCTGTTTTCAAAAACCCGTATACCAGGGGCAGTTCTTCCCAGGGAGTCGGCATATCCAGCACCAGTGCATCGAAAACCGGGTTAATTAAGTTATCTTTTTCCCCCTCGAGAACCTTTTCTTTTACGGGCATATGTAGGTCGCGTACTACTTGGCTGACAGATCCCGTATGGAACTCTATTTGCGGCATTAATCGACCTCTGTCAAATCTTTCTACAATCTTCTTGGCGTGTTCCGTGGTTTCTTTACTCTTATCCACAGTACATACATGTCCTGTTTGACCTACTGCTCTAGCTAAATACATAAGAAGTCCGCCGTTACCTGTCCCTGCTTCCAATACACAATCGCCTGGATTAACATCTAGCAGTTCTAAAATAGCTGTAGAGTCTTTGGGGTATATTGGAGTACGCTTGCGTGTAGAATAGAGGATATAGGAGGATAACGTTGGTTGATGGACGAGGTATTTGGCGCCTTTGTGGGTGGATACTCGAGATCTTGGGGTTAATCCTATTATGTCTTGGTGGTGGATATGGCCGTTGTTCGTTTGGTGGGTTTGGGTCGGATCTAAAGGGCCGAGCAGGGTTGGTTGGCTGGATTTGGGTTTGCTGCAGTTTCGGAGTAGGACGGTGTCGCCGGCTGCGAATCGGTGGATCTGGCGGAGTATTAGAGTTGAGCGCATATTTTTGGGGGGGGGGGTTTATTATATATTTTTGCAAGAGGAGTGTAGAAAACGAGATAAACATAAAGAAAAAAATAAAAAAACAAAAAGATTTGGAGTGAGATAAAGATATTTTTTATTATGTAAAAACATTTCTTTTATATATAATCTTTTTTTTTTTTGGCTCGCTTAATCAAATCAACTAAAATATAGAAACTATATTCAAGTAAAAAAAAAATCACACACCGTCGTCATCGTCCTCCGGCGCAGATTCCCCATCTTCTTCTATTTCCTCCGGTACGTTCGTAGCCAACAACGCATCTACATCCACGCCTTTTTCTCTAGCAGCACTAGCCAGCAACTCATTTGATCTTCTCAACGAATCAATCAACACATTGGCCTTTTTCAGCAGATAAATCTTGCTCACCAACTTGGGATCCAAATCCTCCAACTTATCCTTCAGCTGATCAAAACACTGTTTCAACGAATCTCTGCGTTTTTGTTCAGCCTGTTTATGGTTAGTCCGTCGTCTCTCCAATCCGGTTTTAAATTCCTTGTGGTATTTGAGTCCGAGAAACTCTGAATTGCCTTCCATTATGTTCTGGTAGTTGCTCTTGGTCGCCAATCGTGTGACTACGTCGGCTTCCAACCCGACAATGTTGGTTGTAGATGTGGCGGCGACTACCGGTCGTGGTCGCATTTGTGGAGTGGCTGTGGTGGATCCTGGCGTGGTTTCTTTAATAGAAGACCGTTGCATGGGTGCTGGATTCAAGGGTGGTAGTGCTGGGGATACTAGTGGTCCGGTTTGCGGCGACATACCCGGTGACAGCCCTTTTAATGTAGACGGGACCAGTGGTGTGGGCCTCGGTGAAATCAGCGGGGTCATTCGTGAGCGTCTTCGACCGCGGGCCGATGAATCGCCTGCACCGCTTCTGCGTACTCTAACTACGGGTTCTGTGAGCAGTGTGCTGGATACGGATTTTCTGCGCACGCGTTTGTTTCTGCATGCGGCAGCGGCTTCGGACGATGGCCCGATTTGCAGCGGCGGCGGAACCGGCGGGTGCATTAGCTCGCCCATTGGTGCTGACTGCGTGGCGAAATTAAGCAGTGGCGTAGATATCGGGATACTGCGTGTTAGCTCGGCCAGAGTAGCTGCTATGGCCCTATCTGTCTGTTGCTGCTGTTGCATGGCCTTGTCTACTGCTTGTTGCTGTATATGAGGCGCGGGTGAGATTATCTCGCCGGTGCTGGTGTGCGGGAGATGGTGGGCTGAAAGCGGCAGGTTCATTAGCGATGCTGGCGTGGCTGTGACAGCGGCGCCTGGATGCTGGCCCTGTGGGACTGTTACCGTGTCACCGGTGTTGCTGGAGTCCAGTTGGTGGGCGGGTCCTAGCCACCGGTCGAGCTGCTGAGCCACAGTCAGTGCAGCGTGGCTAGTCGTGTCCTGGGCGCCTGGCAACTGCCGGCCATGTGGGTTGAGCTGGTGCAGCGTGCGGTCCTTCGCACTGCTGGCCAGACTCGCCGCCAGCTGATGGTCCAGGTCAGCCGCTGACGTTGCTGTAGGGATACCCAGGGCCGCCGCAGACGTTGATGCCATCGCGTCGGGCAGATCCAGACCTGCAATGCCAGTGATACCAGATGCCTGGAGCGGCAGCTGCACCGGCGTGTTGTGCAGAGACGCGGCCATCGCTGCGGCGAAATTCTGGTCGCTCAGCGCGTCCAGCTGGAACTCGTCAGTGTCGCCTGGTCTGCCTGAGGCTGTTACCCGCGCCGAGTTATTTTTGCCTGCCTGCGATGCTGCTGTTGCTGCTACAGCGGGTCCGTTGCGATACGGGTGGTGATGCGGCGATGCAGTGGTGTTGGCTGATGCGCCGGTGTTGCGTCGAGACCGTCCGCTGACTGCTGCGCCGGGAACTCCCATACGACCAACGCCCGAGACCGACGGCGAGTACGTGAACATTGGAGAGCCAGCTGAAAACAACGGCGACCCTTGCTGCTGCTGGTATTTCTCAAGCAGCATCTGCTGTTGACGCCGAAGCATGTGTCCGGCAGTTATCGACGGCGACGGTGGCGGCATCGACACAGCACCCGCCATGGCATTTCCATTAGCACTGATATACTGCTGCTGTTGGTGCTGGGCTCTGAGCGCGCTACCATCGTCCACTGGCATCCCAAACGCAAACACGCCCGCTCTGCCTGCTCCAGGCTGCGGCACCAGCGCCGGCGATGTCAGTGGGCTAAACGCGTTGGCGTCTTCTGTCCTTCGCCTGTGGTCAGTTGCTGTTGCAAGCATATTGTTGCTTGGCGCAAGGCCTGCCTGGCCCAGAGCTAGCGGCGTTGCCGGATGGTTGAGCAACACCTGTTGCATGCCATTGGCTGCGTTGAACGCCGGTGTGGCGGCCGGAGACATAAACGGGGTTAGTAGCTCGACTACCTCGGCTGTTTGCTGCTCGGTCAGGCCCTCCATGCCAATGCCCAGCGGCGACATCACCGATGCCATGCTGATCCCACTGCCTGCCATCGATGCACTGTGCTCTGTCTGCTGCTGCTGCTGCTGCTGTCCCTGGCTCTGCTGTCCTGCTCTGGTTGTGTTTTGTCCTGACTTGTCACCGCCGCCGTAGCCGCTGTGTGTAGCTGCTGCTGCTGCTGCTCCTGTTCCTGATGTGTTTCCCCTCGTTATCATTGAACTAAGTGTAAGAAAAGAAAGAAATAGAAATGTGTATATATACTGAAATTATTTTGGCAAATGAAGAAAAAAAAAGGTAATATATAAAGGTGACTAAATTAAAAAATATATAAGAAATAGAAAAAAAGAGAGTGGGCAAAAGATATGTTTTTCCAAGAAAGCAAATCTGCTGTTGTCTAAAGTCACCACCCTCGCTTCCTTGCTTGCGTTTCTCTGAGCTGGTGACTTTTGCATTCTTGCCTTGTAAATAAAAAAAAATTAGGTGCTAAAAAGGACGGGCATTTGTTCCCCTTTCTGCCAGTTAGACTTTGCCTCTTTTGTTTTGTGCGTTCTTTAAAGCACACTGTGGCAAAAGAAAAAATTGATGTACACTGCTTTTTCATTCCTTATTTTATCTGGCTAAATCTTCCAGAACAACCTGGCTAGCTCATTTTTATTGGTGTTGTACAAAAAAAATCCAGTAGCATACATCTAGCAGCGTAGTCGAGCATTTACTAACCACCAAGCAGACTATATGCTTATACTTTGACGACTTACCTTGTTTTTTTTTTTGCTGGCACTTCTTTCCTTTTTGCCCAAAGGAATAATCTAAAAGACGCCCTTAATAAAAGATAAAAAAAATAAAGGAAAGGAAAGGAAAGGAAAGGAAATGTTGACAAAGTAAAAAAAAAGATACTTGCGAATGTTCCATTGCATAGCACCCTGACATTATAAAGCATTGCTTTGCCTGCTCTGCCATTCCTTGCGCTGTGTTTGGTAAAAAAAAGGCAAAATTGAAAACCGCCGTTGTTGTAGCTGTCTGCTGTTCCCGCCGTCTTTTTTTTTAGCATAAGCAGCAGATAGAGTCAACTCAGAAGTATATATTTACACCACCAACAACGCCGTTTTATTTACTTTGTCCTAAAACAGACTTTGAAATCTACACGCAATAATCGGCGATCAAATACCAGGAACAAATAAAAAATGAAAAAGCGCGTTGCAGACCAGTGAGCTAGCCCATGTGCGTGACTGCCTCGTCTGAGCGCCAAGCGCCATTTTTTTTCTTTTTCAAAAACTAATATGTTTTTTTTAGGTATCTGGTCCAGCCAATGCCAGCCTCAGGTTTCGCCCACGTGCTTGCAGCAACAGCCTGCTTTTCGGACATCTATTTATCCCAGGCTTTGGGTCCGGTACCTTGTTTTATGTTGTGTCGTTGCTGAAAATAAACACGATTTCTAGCAATGTGTTTTTTTGAAGCGACAGATAAAAAAGGGCTGTGGTTTTTTCAGATTTATTTTTATTTCGATTCCTGAAATCACAGCCGTTATTTTCTCGTTCACATTTTTGGTAATTCCATGCGCGGGATTTACCAATAGATTGGGATATTCACATGAAATGCTATTCGCTCACAGCGCCCAAAAAAGTTGTATTGACTTTTTAACATAATGTCAAGGATAAAAGACAAGCTTCCCAATATATCCTTTTTTTTGTCATTCAGCAAGCGGGTACCTTGGCCAATGGGCTTCCACGCGTAGCGCTGCCTCTGAACATCCATCCATCCCTCTTTTGTCTGGCCATTTAATCTTGCTGATCTCAATTTATTCGTGACTAAAGGCAGCTTTCTGATGAAGAATTATTCTAGCAAACTCTTCAATTAGCGTTTAATCTGCCTGTGTTTTTTGTTTCTGGTCTATGGAACTTGAAGAAAAACAATACATTCGCTCGATAAACTTCGCTCTCGTCTTTTTTCGTTGCTCTGTTACACCGTTATTATTTATTTATTGTTGTATTAAATAACATCATTCTGCGTTTTTGCACTTTTTTTCCTCCTGGTCAACCTTGCTCAGTGCCTGTGTTTGCCAATAATAACAGCAGTAAAAAAAATAATAATAGTGATATATCATGGTTCGGTGCGCTGCGGCTCTGGTCGCTGCTCTCGGGTCACTGACTCTTACCTCGGCGTTCCCCGCCTTTAATACCCGTAAGTACACAATATATGCTTATCGCTCTGTCCAGCTTTAATTTTCATTACCAGCCGAACTTTGTCCATCTTCTCTCTATCTTTTACATACGCTTCTTTACCTCTAGGATGGCTACACAGCCAGCTGACGTTGGTGGCTTGCTTTTGGGCGGCAGCCATTCTGCAGTCACACTTTGTGCTTACATTTCTTTGCTTGTGTGCTAATACAATTAAAAAAATTGTTTTTTTTTGTTTTGCATTATCTAGCCAACAGCGTGGACGTCGACGGCAATACCTGTCCACTGCTCGATCGCAACGGTCTTTTATGCCCGGTTCTCTGCGTGCTTGATTTCAACGACTGTCCTGACGCTATCCGACCACCTACCTGCGCATCTAACGAGCAGCTCTGCGACGACGGCACATGTCAAGCCAGCTGTGATGCCGTTGTCAACCCTTGCCTGTGCGGTCTGACGTCTTCCGATGTTGCTGCAGTGTACAAGGCGTGTCCAGCATACCAAAATACCGTGACTGTTTTCAGCTACGATCCCAGCATCAAGGAAGAGCAGCTGGCCTTTGTGTGCGCGCAGGAATGGGGACTGGTGGCCTCTAACGCAACCCTAGACGGCGGATCAGGCGTGCCATCGTGGTCTGACCAGTCCACCGACCTGCCAATGTCGTGGAGCGACTGTCCGACGCCGCAGGAGCCGGAACTGACGTTTACCGAAGACTTTTGTATCGCCTTCTACGCCATCATCGGCGCCGAACTGGTCATGTACCTTTTATGGCACATGTACAAGACCGTGCGCGAGCGCCATGCAGCCTCACTGCGCCAGGTGTGCTCGCAGCTGCCATCCAGCCTTTCGGTAGACAGCAAAAATCCCGCTATTGGCAGCGGGTCCGAGATCCAGGCAGATATCGAAAAAAGCTCGGTGCTGATGGCTGACGGAAAACCCAGCAGCTTTGTCAGCTCTGGCAGCTCTGGCGCCAATGTTGCTTCAGCCGCAGAGCTGCCCGACGGCATGCTGCTTCTGCGCGGCTACGATAACAACTACGTTGGCATGGCTTTGTACTACCTGTCTCTGCTGTCGACCGCCGGGTGGATCGTGCTTCTGGCTATTATTGTGTCGGACTACTACGGCAAGGTCAAGGGCGGCGTTGCCTACGGTCTCCTGGCCAACTCCAATACCTCAATGGCGGTGTTTATCTTTGTGTGGCATCTGGGCGCCGTCTGGATGGTCGCCATGCTGGCCTGCATGTCGCGCTTGCGCAACTACTTCCGGATCGAGTGCTCCCCTGCACAGGCGCATGTGGTGCAGGTCGAAGAGAGACAGGAGGAAATGGTCATGATGGAAGGCACGCAGAACAGACTGACGCTGCTGGTCAATCGTATCCGCGAAGCGCTTGTCAGAAAGTTTGACCTCAACATTGTCATCGAATCGTGTGCCGCTCAGCGGCTGTCGCCCGACGACGAGCGCGTGTTTATCGAGTACCACTGCACGCGCTATGTTTTGTCTAGTGCTTCAGGCCAGTTCCAGTGCCACACGTTTGGGCTGGGCAACACTCACCGCGCAATGCTTGCTCATCGCGGCGGCCTGACCACCCAGCAGGCCAGCGACCGCGGCTTTTACATTGGCGAGAATTTTATTCGCGTAGCGGTCCCCTCGTTCCCTGTGGCGCTACTCAAGGAGTTTTTGAGCTACATCTACCTGTACCAGATGATGTGCATGTGGGTGTGGTTCTACTTCAACTACTACAAAATGGCTCTGGTGCAATTTAGCGTGATTATTGCCTCTGCGTTTGTCAAAGTGGCCATCCGCCTGCACAGCGAGTACAAGGTCAAGTCTTTGGCCGAGCACAACAGCGAGTGCCGCGTCAAGCGCGACGGCAAATGGGCGGTGCTCAGCACAGCGGATCTGGTGCCCGGTGACGTGGTGGCGGTCGACGCCGGCATGGAGATTATGTGCGACGGCTGCGTTCTGCAGGGCGAGGTGGTTGTTGACGAGAGCTCGCTGACCGGCGAGGCTATGCCGGTGAGAAAGCTGCCTTTGAAAATGGACGACATGGCGTACGACGCCCAGCAGGGCGCCAGCAAAACATACTCGGTTATCGCCGGAACCCGCGTGCTGCAATGCACGGGAAGCATAATCGCCAGCCCGTCGCACTCGATGCCCAGCTTGCTATCGGGCAAGTCCTTGGCTGAGAAACAGGCTATTGCCTCTGCATCAAGCGACGACGAGCCAGAGACGCAGATACTGGTTACTCAGACGCGTACGGCGACCGACAAGGGTAAGCTGATCAAGCGTATTCTGTTCCCAGTGCGTTACTCGTTCGTGTTTGACGAGCAGCTGCGTGTGGCCGTGCTGTTCCTGCTTGCGTATGCTGGACTCGGCTTTGCTCTGTCGATCTGGCTGATGGGCCACGATATGACCTCATGGCTGTACGGCGTCTTTGTTCTGGCTCAGACGTGCCAGCCGCTGATCCCTGCGTCGCTGACCATCGGCCAGTCGGTGGCAGCCCATCGTCTGCGTCGCCAGAACATTTTCTGCATCGATCTGCCTCGCACCATCATGGCAGGCAAGGTGCAGGTGTTTTGCTTTGACAAGACAGGTACCCTGACCAAGGAGGGTCTGGAGTACTTTGCGGTCCAGGAAATCCAGCAAGCAAGCAACGGCAGCAGCGGAGCTTCCGCTGGATTTGCTGCTGAAGAGACTGATATGTCGCGGCTGCCCAATGTCGCTCAGGTCGGCCTGGCTGCCTGCCACGCGGTTACGGTGATGGGCGACCAGCTTATCGGCAACCCGGTAGACGTCGAGCAGTTCCGCGCCACGGACTGGGAGCTCATGCAGGGCGAGCGCGACAGCGAACTGTACCTTGACACGCTTATTTCGCCGTTCCTGGAGAGCATCGACGGGTCTGACAAGCTCGGCCGCCGGACCGTCCATGTGATCAAGCGCTTCGAGTTTGTGCATGCTCGGCAATCGATGTCGGTGGCTGTTCTGGACCAGGCCACGGGCCATGTCCACGTCTATGTCAAGGGCTCGTTTGAGCGGCTCAAGCAGATGGCCAATTCTGCCTCGGTGCCTAGCAACTACGACTCGATGACCGCGCGCTGGGCTCGCGAGGGCTGCTACGTCCTGGCGCTTGCGCACAAGGATCTGGGTCCTGTCGATGACCTGGCTGCAGTCACCCGCATGAGCCGCGAGCAGATTGAACGCGGGTGCGATCTGGTGTCGCTGCTGCTGTTCCGCAACAAGCTCAAGGAAGACACTGCCTCGGCCATCATGGAGCTCAAGGGCGGCGACACGCGCACTGTGATGATCACCGGCGATACCGCGCTGACAGGCGTCTATGTTGCTCGGCAGTGCGGCATGGTCAGCCCGTCTGCGCGAGTGATTCTGGGCGACGTTGACAGAAACAGCGCAGGAGCCGAGCCTCTGCTGGTATGGCGCGACACCGCGGACGACAGCGTGGTCGATGATGTTGACCGGCTGCTGCGCAGCGAGCGCCAGGATATCGACGATGCTGAAAAAAGACTCGGCAACGTTGTTTCCAAGCGCACGCCCTCCATTGAGCTTGCCGTGACCGCTGCGGCGTTCGACCACCTGGTGGCGACCAACGCGATCCGCAGGTATCTCCTGGACATTCGTGTTTTTGCGCGGATGACGCCGCAGGGCAAGGTCGAGTGCGTGCAGCTGCACATGGAGCGGGCGGTGACCGCCATGTGCGGCGACGGCGGCAACGACTGCGGAGCGCTGCGGGCGGCACATGTGGGCTTGGCGCTGTCCGACTCCGAGGCATCGATCGTGTCGCCGTTTTCGAGCAGCAACCGGTCCATCCACTCGTGCGTGACGCTTCTGCGCGAAGGCCGTTCTGGCCTGGCCACGTCGATTGCCGGGTACAAGTTCCTGATCAACTACGGCACGACCATGTCGATGCTGGAAATCGTGCAGTTTTACTTCTCTGTGATTGTTCCGCAGGCCGTGTGGATCATGATCGACTCGTTTATCACCGTCGGTCTGTGCATTGCCGTGACTCAGGCGCAGACCGCTCGCAAGCTGGCGCCCAGCAGGCCGACGGCGCGTCTTGTTGGCGCGCACACGCTGGCGTCTATCTGGGGCCAGACGGCGATCAACTACGCGTTTCTGTACGGCATGATGGGGCTTTTGTTCAGGCAGTCGTGGTTCCGCTGCCACGAGTTTGACAGCCGCGACATCGACACCAGCCTGTGGTGGCTGCTGGGCGACAACTACGAGGCCGAGGTCATCTCGCTTGTCTGCATGTTCCAGTTTGTCAATGCCGCGGCGGTCTACAACTTTGGATACAGATACCGCCGCGCTTGGATCACCAACTACGTCCTGGTGGTGCTCTACGCCGGGTTTATCTCGGCGCTCTCTGTGCTTGTGTTGGCCAACCCCAACCGCTTCAGCTGCATGTTCCGCATCAACTGCGGCAATCCCGACACGCTGGTCGACCTGGGATACGCCAAGCCGTCGTGGGGCATTTCTTCGTATAACAGCCCGGCTGGCCACAACGTCATGCCGCACAAGTTCCGCTGGACTCTATGGGGCCTGTGTCTCGCCAACGTTGTCCTGTGTCTCGCCTGGGAAAAGTTTGTGGTCCTGGGCCCCGTAGGTCGCGCTGTCAAGAAATTGTGGGTGAGTCGTAAAGGCGACTCAAAGCTCAGGGTCAAGCTGTAGCTGATACCAAGCGTATTTGAGATTAAGGGTTTATTATTAATCAGCATCAATTTTTTCAAAAAAAACAACAAAAAAAACAACATATACAAACAATTAAATAATTAAATGGCGGCAGGTAAATGCGCGATTTATACAACGGTTTTAGATTGCCAAAATGCTTTGATTTGGCGTGTGTTAGCAGTAGAGCTCGCTGTTGTTGTAGTGTTCAAACGACGTGTCAACAGCCTGGTGGTTCAGCGGCTCGCATTGAATCCTCGCTGTATACACCAAACTGTCGTCTACAAGGTTGCATTCTTCCAGCGACATATCAGGATTAAACGACTGGAACTTGCCCTCATCTAATGCGCCCAGTACGAACACGTCGTAGAAATTCGGATTGTCCAAAAACAAATGCAAAAACAAATCGAATATCTTTAGTGATTTGTCGACGGTGACGAAATCCCACTGGTGCTGGTCGTAGAATACTTTGATGGTGATATTTGCCATGGATAATGTTTATAGTATAAAAGGTGATGGAAAAATAGAGTTGGGATTTTTGTTTTACAAATGCTAGAGAAAATATAAAAAAACACTCAGTGTGGGAAAGTGTTCGATATTATAAGCAATATTAATAATTATTCTTCTGGGTTCCATAAATAGCGACAGTTTTTTCTTTTAAATAAAAAAATAAAACAGCTCAACATTAGGTCAAACTCTGATGACTTTGCTGTTTTCGAAAAGAAAAAAAGCTAGAGGTAAAAAAAACAAAGAAAAAAATAGAGGGGAAATTTGTTAAATAATTCTTTTTTTTTGCAAAAGAAACAATTTACACCGTGTCACATCCTTGATTGAAGAATAAATTATTATTTAAAAATACAAAGCAAACAAACAAACAAACAAACTCGGGGAAAGGAAAATTTCACAAAAAAAATTTACGTTGAATTACGGAAAAAAAAAACCAAATGAAAAAAATACGCATTAATAATTTATTTCTTCCTAAACATGGGAAAAGAAAAATAAATGAAATAAGCAAAAGAAAAAACAAAAATAAATAAATCTTATGAAAAAAAAAACCAAGTCTTTTGTAGAAAACAAACAAAATGTATTTTTTTGTTGAAAAAAGTGTCCCTTTTACTACACTATTAAATAATTGGCGAAACAACACATCAACCAAGAGATCCCTACTAATGTTTGCTCGCCTTTATAATAAGGAAACAAATTATTTTCAAAGAACTTGTCTTTTCTTTTAAATTTTTTAATAATAAAATTTCTTTGAGGCATGCCCAAAAAAAGAAAATCGGCAAAGGAAAAAAAGCCCCCTCATGGCTTTGTTCTCCACATGAAAAAAGAGAAAAAAAAATCCGACATGCCATGAATCGTTTAGCTGACTGGCTGCAAACAAGAAACAAAAAACACCAAGGAGCTAGTAAATGCTTCTTTATATTAAGAAATGACGCAATGAAAAAAGTCTCACTTCTATCTTTTTTTTCTTCTTCTTTAGACAGCCAGTATAAAACATGTTTAATGTTTACTACAGATAATTATCAATAATTTTGATAAATAAAGATTATTTTTTATTCTCAAACCCAAACCATATGGCATCAACATAACAATTTGATAAATACTGAAATAATAATGATCTGATGTTTGTAAAGCTAGTCACAAAAGCATTTGGCAGACTCCATACATTTTTAAATAAACATGGAAAAACTAGACAGGTTCTATGATGAGTATTTTAAAAGATGTTCAAAATAGATATATGAATATTGGTAGATAGTTTATTGTTTAAATTGTGTATTGCAGCTCTGCATTTTGATTACTGATCCTACTCTTAATGTGATACTGTTACAAATATTTTTCCACAAAATACTCTCGTTTGTCCCATTCTCTACCATATATTAAAATTATGAAAAGGGCTAAATGTAAAAGACAACTAAATTATAAATAATTAGATAACGCTAATTTTTACTAAGAAAGCAAAAACTGCACGTGGTTAAAACTTTGTTAACAAAGCTATAAATAATAAGTAGAAGAATAACACAGCCAATGAGAAAAACCTTATTATTGAAAACAATTAGTCCTTGTCAAAAATTTGCCTGTGTTCAAAACACAAACAAATATTTAGTAAACCAAAAAATGGAGAGATTCCTATTTGTGTTTGCTTGTCTTTATAATAAGGAAGCTGAATATTTAAAGCATGAGTATTTTTTTTTGGAATTTATTAATAATTATTTTTGAAGCAAACCAAAAGAAAATCGACAAAAAAGAAAAAGAAAAAATGTTTATGACTTTGTTCATACTAAAAAATCCGACCTGTCATGAATTGTTTAACTAACTGGCCACAAACAAAAAAAAACAAAAGACATAGGAGAGGTGAGTAAATATTCCTTTGTATTAAGAAATGACGCAATAAAAAGTTGACATTCCTTATTTTTTTTGCATTCATCCAATTTACCTGTCATCTAGCAGGCTAAAACAAATTATTAATAAGCATATTAATTAAGATAAATTTGGATTGTATGAATGTACAATATATTACAAATAAAAATTCTGAAATGAGTTGCAACTACTGGATTGTTAACAATATAAAAATAGGGTTGAATAATTACCCATACCTTATAAGCAATGAATTGCAATTTTCAAAAAGCTTTTAAAACATCTGCAGGTGTTTGTTCCAATTCGCATAGATACAAAAATGGCAAGGCTTTGACATAAAAAGTGCTGGTGAATGGGGTCCATAACACAGGTGTGTTAATTGTTCAACTTGTTTCTTCTTTTACTAAATGTTTCCTTTGAATACAAAAAATTTTTCAAAAGGCTTATTGCCTCTTTCTCTATGGCAAAAGCACAAAGAACTATGTCTCATTGAACTAAACTGTTAAAGAAAAGTGCTGATGATTGCTTTTTTTGAAATTAATAAACTTGAACAGTTGAAATCCTAAAAAAATAGATGAAAAATTCTCCTATAAAAAGAATAATGTTTGGCACCACAAAACTAAGATCAATCAACAATTGTCCTTTTTCTTCTCTAACTAACTGGCAAGCACCTATCCAATAATATACTATTTAACCCTTGCTATAGCATAATACAACATGGTTCGTGCTTTTGATGCTAATATTGAATTTGCTTCAGGTGAATTTACTATTACTGTAGATAAGGGTAAAATGAACAAGTTTAATGACAACAGAATCATGATGTGCCTTAATGCATATGTGGGAAATAATATTGAAAACTTTCAATTTAATTTACCTGAGAATGTAAAAAAAAATTCTGAAGGCCAGTATAAAGTTAAATTTACTAAGAAAACTTATGTTTGCTATGTTGAGGAAGAGGAGGAAGAGGATTAACTTATATATCAAAGATTTTTTTGATGAAGATTGATACACGATTGTTTACAGAGTTCTCATTTAAGACATTATTTGTCAGATTATAACCATGCATAATAAATACAAATTCCAAGTAACATAGTAAAGTATTTAACATATTTAAATAATGTTCAAGATATTTAAATAAAAATTATGCATTAACTTTATTGAATGACAATTAGAATATTCCCATATTCATAGGTATGCACAGTATCTTTTAAACACAATCGCTTAATCCAATTATTATTGTGACATAATGTGAACAATAAATTAATAATTATGATCTGATGTGATTGCAGAGCTTGTTACTGAAGCATGTGCCAGGAACCACATATATCTTACCTAGGCATGGAAATGATAAGCAATTTAGACATATCGTGTTTAAGTGACGTTAGCCACCAATTTAATAATAGTCATTAATAGTTTATTCTTTATTTGTGTTTCTAACTCAGTGAATAAATAAGTACTTTTTCATATATATGGTTGATTATTATATATCAAGGTAAAAAATGTTTAAACAAAATTGAAGTACTTTACATTATGTAAATGATGCAAAATTAAATTAAACACAAAGCATTTTACAGCAATTAAAACAATGAATAAAAAATATGCAGAAGCTTAACTATTCTTGCTAGAAATTTGGAGACAAAGCAATGACAACCTTATTATACATATCTTGTAACTGAAAGTGAGTTATTACAATAAGTATTATTTTTGAGTCTTGTTATTCCAAAAGCAAACGAAGTTGAGTAAGAAATAACAAAAATAATTAGGGAGCATAATTATTTTTTACTTGATTTTGCTATAAGGTTGTAGGTTTTTTTTTGATTTCAAAGAGCAAGTTTGTTTGTTGCTTAATGACAGTTGGTTGCTCTACTCTATACAAATAATTAACAATGTAAAATAGTGTATTGGGCACTCTAAAATAAAAAAAAGCAGAAGAATGACAACCAAAGACATTATCTAAGTAAAAAAAAAACTGAATTATCCTTTTAGCTTTTAAACAAATTATTTAATTTTTTGTGTTGGGGCCATGCTAAAAAAAAGGGCTAGACTGTAATTGCAGGACACTTCATTCATTTGCTTGATTTTTCTTTTAAAAAAATACATCAATGCCTTTATAATTTATCAACAGTTGTAAGATCTTTTAAAAGCAATCGTAATAGGAATGTTTTTTTTTCCTTTTTTATTTTAAATAAAATGTGTGTGCATGTTGCATTATATAAAGGAGATTGTTGGTTGAATAAGTAGTGAGAAATTTTTTTTAAAGAATGCTCTGTTGAAAAATTGAATTTTCCTTGATTAGGACCATCTGATTAATTTTCTTTGGTTGACTCAGCTCACTTGAACCTCTTCCTTCTTGAACCGGTTCACTGAATGAGCCATTTATTCTAAATGGCTCACAAGAACTTCTTCATAGCTACAATGTCTTGCATTGTTACAGCTTTGGTATTTTTCTACTCTTTCAAGATTTCTATATAAACTCAAGGTTTCTCAAGAACTCTCTCAAGACTTCTTTAATCTTCTCTTCACTTTTTTTTTCTCTCTTTTATTTAAAACAATATACTTATTTCTTTTAAACTCTAAGTATATTCTTTCATGCTCAACATTTTTTTTTACTGAGAGTGTTGTTTCAAAAAAAACCCCTTTTAAGATTTATTTACACAAGCAACCTAGTGAATGACTGATGCATCTGCATGCAAAAAAAGGGCATTATCCTGTCTTGGAAAATTGAAGTATGCCTGTGGGTATAAAAACAGGTTTCATTCCAGCCCAATTTCTTTTTTTTTTCCCACATTATTCAACTACAATAGCATATCCAAACCACACCACAATAATTACTTATCCAACAAAGCTTTATATTAAATTATTATTATAAATCATTATTAACATGGGTCTTTCAATTAAATCATGTGCTACTTATGATAAGAATGGTTTTACTGTTTATGTTAAAAGAAGTGAACTTCGCAATGATTGGATCACATATTATCTATCAGAATGTGTCAGTGACAACAGAAAAGCTTTTGATTATGCTTATGTGGAATATGTTTTTGATGTAACCAGCTCAAGTTGCAAAATGAAATTGAGCAATCAGGATGTAGTATGTATATGCACAATCCAATTAACTACAAAGTAGTTGATGAGGAATAGCAGGGTATAATTGAATGTTGTGTGTTAGTGTTGCATTATCTGAATGACAAATGAATGTAATTGGATTGATTTAGAGCAAGAGATGGCATTGACAAGTGACCTTTTTTCTGGGTAGACATGTAGAAATACTACAAATAGTACATATATCATGTTCAATTTGCAGTAGGTACACATCATGCATTTGCTTGCTGGGAAGACCAGCTGTTGTGAATATTCATTGCTGTTAACAATAATGATGTATTTTTATCTAATATCTTTAATATGAGTAAAAAAATTTTTAGTAGGATAAGCAAAGGAACCTTGCTAATCAAATGAGCATGGTTTTTTTGTCAACATATATATATATATATATCCAATCATATATTTATCATTTGTTCAGTTCACATCATTTGGTTAATGTCTTGAGCAATTATTTATCAGCACATTTTCTATGTATACTCATGTCTAGAATGAGACGATGATATATTTTCAGATATGCTGAACCAAAGGTACATGTTGCTAGATAGCGCAGCACAGTTAATTGTTATTCAGTCATGTTTTGGCATTTTTTATTACACTTTTTATAATAAAAGGATATTAATAAAGTAAAAGCACTGTTGTATTGTGTGGAAAACCCCCCCCAATTTATTATTTCTGCGAATATATATATATTTTTTCACAAGCACCAGTGATGCAAGAATTAAAGAAAGCACGTGATATTATTATTTGCCCTTTATTATTACATTTTTGCGGCTTGTTTCAGTTGGCTTGTCGTCGTCATTCGCACCCCTCTCCCTGTTTTTATTTTTTTTCTCTTGTTGTAAGCAATCTCAAAAAATAATAATAATAATAATAATACACGCACTCCTTTTATTGCACTTGCCTGGCACGCTTTCCTCCTTGTATCCTTGATTAATCTAGGGCATCGTGTACTTCATTTTCTCCATTTGCCTTTTTTGAAATCCATCTACTTTTTATTATTATTATTATTATTATTATTCATCTTTCATTTTCACTTTCAACTTTCCACGGGCTTATTTGCTTGGTATTTATAATTCAAAAGATGGCAGCAGCAGCAGCAGCAGCAGCAGTATCGCAAGTACCGCTGGCTATGGTGAACAATCAGTTTTTCGACGAGTTTACGGACAAAGTGCGCGTGAAGCCTATACCGTGGGAGGGGTTCTCACGCGCCGGCCTGGTAAGCAGCAGCGAGCTTCAAGAACTGCAAGAGTTTCAGCAAAAGGCCAAGCAATCCGATACTACGCTATCCGAGTATGTGCATGTATTGGTGAATTTGCTGGAGAAGCTGTCGAGCTTGGATGCGTTGCAGTATTTGTTGGTGAAGCTGGATGATTTGGTGGAGAGCGATCAGATGGCGTTGATGGAGCTGGGACGGCAATACGACAAGGTCGAGAAGGTGTTGTTTCGGTGTATGGAGAAGAAGGACGACTATCTGGGACTGAAGGCTGCGAAGACTCTGGTCGGGCTTTCTGCGGGTTTGCAGACGGAATGCGAGTTTGCCAAGCTGTTTGGTGTCCTGGAGCGGCACATGCAGAGCGAGCTGACGTCGGTGGTGGATGTCGCGGTGCAGATCATGCAGTCGGTTTTGGGACAAAAACGTGCTCGGCTTGTGCTCTACGACGACTGTCCCCGGTGTCTTTCGCAGCTGGTGGATGTTTTGCGCCGTACTGTTACTTCTGGCCGTGCGCCTAGAGGCGTGGTCGCTATACCGCAGACGCAATACGAAGTGGTGTTTTGTCTCTGGATGCTTACTTTTGAGCCTCGTGTAGCGCAGTCTCTTAACCGCGTATACGACGTGATTCCGGTGATGGTGGACATCGCCAGATCTGCGGTGAAGGAAAAAGTAATCCGTATAATACTTGCTACCTGGATTAATTTTGCCAAGCAGCCTGACGCTAATGTGCCTAATATGCTGGTGGCCAAAGTGCCCGCGTGCTTGCAGACCCTGAGCATCGGCCGTAATCTTAAAGACGAGGATCTCAAGGCGGATATTCAGGCATTGAACGAAACCTTGGCTGCGCATACGGGCGCGATGACGACCTGGGACGAGTATCTGACGGAGCTGGCGTCGGGCAAATTGCATTGGAGCCCGGCGCATCGGTCGGAGCAGTTCTGGAAAATGCATATTCGACGGATGGATGAGCAGGACCATCGGGTCGTTAGGCTTTTGGGCGATGTTTTGACGAACGCGACGTCCGACGATATGGCGTTGGCCGTGGCTTGTCATGATTTGTCGCAGTATGTCAAGTTTAATCCCGACGGCAAGAAGCTGCTGGCGCGGATTGGAGCAAAGACGAGGGTGATGGCGCTGATGACCAGTGAGTCTGCAGAGGTGCGGTATGAGGCATTGATGTGTGTGCAGCAGATTATGTTGAACGCTTGGAGAAACTAAAGCGATTTGGGTGTGATTTCTTAATAAATTTTTTCATTTTGATCCGGATTTATCGTATCGTTGCGGTCTTGCTGGGATTGGATGGAACAAGACTGGCTTTTGCGAATCACAGGCAATTAATTAGCGACAAGCATTGCAGCATCTCTGGCGGTCTGAAAACAAAAAAAATGATGAATCCTGTTTTTTTATTCCAGCTTCCTGTTTAGACATTGTGAAGCGATTCCAAAGATCGCCCGTTTATTTCTCTCTCTCTCTCTTGACAACTCACACGGGGGAAAAAAGACAAGAGCTTTTTTTTTTACTTTTTTGTCTGGGTTGGGGCAACCACAGTTTAAGTTTTTTTTTTTTTTTTGTCTGTGTTCCCTTCAAAAAGTGAGAAGTTTTGATTGCTGGACACTCCGCTTTTATTTTAATGCAAAAACAGCTGACGCCTAAACTATCCGCAATAGACAACCAATTTTTTTTTTTTGCTTTTGTTGATACTTTACAGTTTTTTTTTTTTCAGGGGCGAATTATGTGCTGGCCAATTGTAAGCAAGCCTTGTGGTTGGACGAGAATCAGCAGTAATTGTTGTTTATGCCAATGCAGATATTCACAAGTTGCTTTTTTTTTTTTTTCCGCACAAACACGAGGGGGGGTTCTAGACCGATAGGTAAATCTTGTGCTCTTTGCTTGATTTCATGCATAGAGCCAGACCTCTTTTCTTTTTCTTGTCGTTTCCACTTCTCTTTTGTTTTCAAGTTCTTTTTTAATTGTTGTTGGTCACATTGTTTTTTTTATAGGGCTCTGCGACGACTTTCTTTGACACAAAACAACCAAAAAGCGCCACCTTGCGAAAGAAAAAAAAATAAGGAGTGAGCTCTTTTATTTTTTCTTTCTCTTTTTCCGTCCCAGTTTTTTATATTCTTTATTCACATCGTCTATATTATTACTCCTCATCTTGTTGCTCTCCTAACCCGTAATCTAATTAGTTCTTTTTTTTTAAAAACCTCCCTCGAAGCTTTCTTTCTCAGCCATGGGCAAGGGTCAGCGTGCCACGCAGGTGTACAGAAGCACCGAGTTTATCGAGCA
>JANBRK010000190.1:0-25738 GCA_027577815.1 Coemansia sp. RSA 485 | reverse complement strand
ACGTACATGCCGGCCAACGTGTACCCGCAAGTATCCTTGGGCGTGTATTTTGTAGTTGGCATTGTGTTGATGTACCAAACCATCCGGAGCAAGGCCCAGTGGTGGGTGTATATTTTGGCTGTAACTGCGTTTACTGAAAGCCTGGGTTATATCTTTAGAACCGTTTGCGTATACGACACGACGTTTGCAATGTATGTCTTGATGACGCTGTTCCTTTTGTTACCGCCTAACGCGCTGGCTTTGGTCAACTACAAGACGATTGGTAAAATCATCGAAGACTCAGTCCAGGCCAGACCAACAAAGTTTTGGCTGCGTCCGAGATTTGTCAACTGGTTTTATTTTGCAAGCGACATTTTTTCCATTGCTATGCAGGGCGCTGGTGGCGGGATGATGACGACGGCCAAGGGTAGAGAGCCTGGAAAAAAGATTGTACTTGTTGGACTCACAGTGCAACTGTTTTTCTTTGCTTGCTACCTGTTAACCACTGTGTATGTTTGGAGAAAACCAGAGTATGTGGTTAACCAGGGACCAAGGGACAAGAACCCCGCTGCTGCCAAACGGAAGGTCATGGTAGCTATTGTGCTGACCACTATTATTATATATCTTCGGTCTATCTACCGTATTGCAGAGTTTGCTGATGGATATGGCGGAAAGATCTATAGCTCTGAGTGGGCGTTCTACGTTTTTGACACATTGTTGATTTTTATTGCGTTCCTTGTCTACATTGTACTGTTTATCGGACCTAACTTCAGCAAGGTTCGTGCAAGCCAACACAAAATTTACGGTTATCCTCAGAAAATGGAATCCGATGATACCACGGTCCATTACTCGTCGTCAGGGCTGGTTCATAACCAAAAACAATAATTTTTATAGTAAGCTAAATTTATTTTATTATCAACTTTAGTATGCTAGTCTAGTCGTCAATGACAACAATATTGGTTGATGTTATGTGTGGATACTTTTCACCGTATTCTGCAACAAACCTTTTGCTATTAAATCCAATGCCAAAAATACTTATGTATTCAAGAGATGGTAAAGCAAGTATCAAATAGCAGATGCTGAAACAAGAATAGTTCTTGTTTGCCATGCAGTCTGTAAACTGAAGCCTTAAAGTCTTCAAGCTAGTAGATAAGGGCTTTACAAAAGACTTTTGGCTGAGAGTTAGCAAATAGTTTATACTGTCGTTAATCAAAAAATTGTTAACGGCCAGGTTGTCTATGTTTGGCAGCTTGGGAAGCATCTCAAACAATGTTTGTGCATCAAGTCCAAAGTTGCAGATTATATTGTCTGCGTATTTCCAGTTTACATGCTCTAATTCAATACTAAAGTCAATGTCAAAAATAGTCAGCGAGCAGCTGTTTAGGGGCTGCTTGTTTCCAAACCAGCTGTTGGTGAAGCTATAAAAGTAATCCTTGTCTTTTAACGATGCGTGAGTAATAGTTATATCCTGATATTTTGTTACAGTGGACTCTTTGCTTGCACAGATTGGTAGTGTGCCAACTGGACCAGTGATCTTTACGTAGTCTATTATGCTAAAGTGTATCTGGCTTGGAATAGAGTCCATCTGCGGGTTTGTCAACTCCATATAAAAGCTAGTTATTTTAGGCATAAAAATATCAACTGGAAGACATGGTTTAGAATTTACCATATGCCGGTTATCCAGACGGCCGCTGGCTACTTTGTCTGCTTGATTGTTGCAAGAAATTTTGACTTTGAACAATTTTAAAGCTCCAAAGTTTATTTTGCCAGTACAGTGCGGGTCGCTAAACCAGTTCCACGAATAGTGATTGGAACACAGTGTCAGATCAATTTCCTCTAGGTTACGTGTACAGATTGCTGGTTGGTTTATAGCCAAAGGTGTTTGCTGTTGCTGGCTGTTGTAAAGAGTTAAACTTTTTATATTCAAAGAAAAATGCATTTTGCTTAGCATTTCAGTTGAAGATATTAATTGCTTCAACTGATTTGAATAAAGCTGGTTTATAACGTCAAAAAATGTTGTATCAATATTTTTCTTGCCTTCCAATACCAAATGCGTAATGTTGGGCATCGCCTGCCATATTTCTTTTCCTAGCTTGCTGATTATATCAGTATTTGAAATATTTCTTTTGTTGTTTTGTGACGTATTTAGCGTAATTCTTAGTTTTTTGGTCCGCGAAACATCAATAATATTATCGGCCAGAGTGTTGAAAACAGCATCGTAATTTTCTGGGAAAATTTTGATCTCATGTATCTGGGGACACGATATAGTTTTTTCAGGTCGGGTTACCTTGTTGTTGTTGCCTTTGCTGCAAGTTGAAATTGTAGAATCAAAAGTAGAAAAGCTTTCCCGTTGTTCTTGGCTGACGGCCGTAAAGTAAATTGTTAAAGACTCTAGCTTTGAAAACTTTAAAGTACCATTTGTTCCAGACTTTAGTAGACCCCATGTAAAATTCTGAGGTACATTAAGCATGGTCAGTATTTTTAATGTTTTACAGTTTGCAGCAATCAATTGCAGTATTATTATCTTGTTGGCAACAATCTTTAAATCGACAAGATTTGTCGTAACCGTTGGGCTTTTGATAGACAAGGGCTTGCAGGATGAAAAGTGCGTGACAATGCTACCAAAACAGTCTACCAGACAGTCTTGCAGGGTACTTGTTAGTAAACTACCAGCTCTGCTTTCTATATTAACGCTTTTCAATAGAGGCATGGTGTTGGCAAGTATGGTATACATGCTATTAAGATATTCATCGATATCATCTTTGGATAGGTTGCAATTGCAGAAAGGATGCATTATCAAGCTGATTGACATTATGGCAGGCCAGGTACAAACATTGTTGCAAAGCGTGTTAATCAGCCCTTCCAATGAACTAAACATAATCTCTAATCTTTGCAAGGTTGGGAAGCTTATTGATTGGTCCGGGTGCAAACTGAAAGCTCGCTCTAATAAATGTGGTTGGAACGCGCTGTCATATGCCGCCAATACAAGATCTTTTAGACTTGGATAGACTGCACGACTTTTAGTGTGTAAAGATTGGGCTAGTAAATGACTAATCCACATATCTGCAGATCTATTATCCACAAGCTCCAAGTGAGTCAGGCATTCGGGATTCAAAAACGGGTCCTGTCTGTTTCGTAACAAGTCTGGTTTTACTTTTATCCTCTGCATACTCTCCATATTGGCAAGACTTGATACAAAGTAGCCAAATGGCTGAAGAACGCAAGTTTTCAGCTGAGAAGCATATGCCTTAATCAGGGATTCTACAAACACAAAAGTCCGATTGGGCAAATTCATATAAACCGTCATTCTTTTAATGTTAGGGATGGCCCGTGAAAACTTTTTGGCATTTTCAATCACCTTTTGTCTGGCATCGGTTTCTATGACATTGGTGCCTGTCGTATTTACTCGCACATATATTGAAAGCTCGCGAATGTTTTGCCAATTGCAGTTTTTGTAGTCAAAAAATTTGTGGGCATTGTCAATAAAATCGTCTGCATTAGAGCTCATATCGGTTATATTGATAGTGATCGACTTTGCCAATCTTGAAACCTTCAACGCTTTTACAAGACCAATGTTTGTTTGACCGGCAGAAACTCTGGTGTATTTAGAGTCCATGTCACAGTTGAATCCGCTGGATATAGGTGACGCCAGGTTGAAATACACGCACTTGTACACCAGTGGTTTGGCGAATTCTCTCCAGGAGCGGCTGATAGTAAGCAGCTTTAGGCCGTCTTTAAAGTCGCTACTTTGATTAGCGTTGACAACAAACTGTTTTACTATGCCCTGGATGATTAGTAGGGGAAGTGTGTTTGCAACGGACATGGCTAAACCTAGAGAAAAAAATGCGGCAACTAGAACAATAGATATATAATAGAAATAAGAAACTATGCAAAACGCTGCTAAAACTATTGTTAAAAGAAGTAAAAAGCAAATTGTTCAACCTTTTTGTACATTTTTGTGTTCAAACGCATGCACATACCTGCATAGGTATATACAAAAGTGATTTATTTTGTTTGAAGCCGGTCTTTATACAAAGCAGAATTAAGCATTTACAATTGATTTAATCCGCTGACGAGTCTGCGCAGAGCTCGATTTTCCTGCATACCTAATTCCAAAATACCAATTTTTGACAATTCCAGAAACCCTAATCGAAGATCCCTTTTTTTTTACCGAAGCTGCTCCGAGCTCGGTAGCTGTGTTTTTTCTTTGTGAGGTGGCTGACCACTTACATACATACTCGCATCCTTTGCATATACATGTGAGAATGAAGAATATCTCCTACATTAATTCCTGATTTTTTGAAGATAAATTCTTGTTGATTGACCACCGTGTTTATTTTTGTTTTCGCTTTGGCAACTCGCTTTTCCGACACCTTCCTTAATAAACCGCGCTCTCTTAAAGCGAAAAGACCCCGAGCATGTTTGTGTCCAATTTTTTTGAGCACATTCTGCTGCAATATTATTGGCTATCAGATATCTTTTTTTCTAATTTCTCCAGTGTTTGCGCTTTTTTTTACACACAGTGGGTCGATGAAAAACAAAAATAGTTGGTCTTTTTATGGAAGTGTTCAAAGCGGATTTACATAAGGAATTTTCTCTTTGCTTTTTTTTTTCTTTTCTTTAGTTGCTTCTTTTCTTGGCACACGCTTTTTGAGAACCAACAAAAAAAAAATAACTGAAGCGGTCTCTCATTTCATTCTTTTTTCATCCTGTTTTTCATTACCTTTCTTTTTCATTTATAGCACCATATCCCTGGCTATTATTTTTTTGCACTTTTACTTTTTTTTACTGCATATATATATACACTTGAACTCTTTTTTATCTCTAGTTTTTTATTTCAAGCCAACTAAAGCGAACAACAAAAGATGCCGGGGTTTGACGATCCTACCGTAGACAACCGCATCAGGTACTTTACGTACATGCCGGCCAACGTGTACCCGCAAGTATCCTTGGGCGTGTATTTTGTAGTTGGCGCCGTGTTGATGTACCAAACCATCCGGAGCAAAGCGCAAGGATGGGTGTATATTCTGGCGGGAACGGCATTTGCCGAAAGCCTGGGTTATATCTTTAGAACCGTTTGCGTATACGACACGACGTTTGCAATGTATGTCTTGATGACGCTGTTCCTTTTGCTACCGCCTAACGCGCTGGCTTTGGTCAACTACAAGACGATTGGTAAAATCATCGATGACTCGGTTCAGGCCAGGCCAACAAAGTTTTGGCTGCGTCCAAAGTTTGTCAACTGGTTTTATTTTGCTAGTGACATTTTTTCCATTGCTATGCAGGGCGCTGGTGGTGGAATGATGACCACAATGAAGGGCAGAGACGCGGGAAAGACGATTGTACTTGTTGGACTCACTGTGCAACTGTTTTTCTTTGCTTGCTACCTGCTAACCACTGTGTACGTTTGGAGAAAACCAGAGTATGTGGTTAACCAGGGACCAAGGGACAAGAGCCCCGCTGCTGCCAAGCGGAAGGTGATGTTGGCAGTTGTTCTGACCACCATTATTATATATCTTCGGTCTATCTACCGTATTGCAGAGTTTGCTGATGGATACGGCGGAAAGATCTATAGTGCCGAGTGGGCGTTCTATGTGTTTGACACTATTTTGATTTTTATTGCGTTCCTTGTCTACATTGTACTGTTTATCGGCCCCAACTTTACCAAGCAAAGAAAGACTCTCAGCGATAGCATCCCTGCACACAACACGTCCTCTTCTCAGCTGATGGAGAAGATATAGTTGCTTTTTAAACTAGACCGTTTTTTTTTGTGTGTGCGTATAAATCAACAAACGCAGGTGTGACTTTTTTATTTTTATTTTTCTGCTGATATGCCCCATACACAATCATACTTGCCAATAAAAGCTATTATAAATATTATCCGAAATAAACTCTTGCTGGTCTTTAAATGTTATTTTTTTTCCCTTCTTGTCGCAATTTGTACACTACACTACACTGCCATATACATATTCATATTTCAAACTTTTCATACCATGAAGTCAACCGCCCGGTTTGACGAGTTTTCCACAGTCGACTGGATGGATGACAGCGCGCGGGAGCGCAAACGACAGCAAATACGCCATGCAGCCACATCTTCAGCCGGTTCTCTGGCTACGCATGTACACGCAGCATACGAATCGATGGTATCATGGATAGTTCTTCTTCTGGTAGGCATACTGATCGGCGTCAACACCGCGTTTATATCGATAGTGACCGAATGGCTAAGCGGGCTAAAGCTCGGTATCTGCTCGAACGGCTGGTGGCTCAACCAAAAGTTCTGCTGCTGGGAAGAATCTGAATCCGGATGTGCGCAGTGGCATAAATGGGATCATGCGATATTTGGCGCCGATCTAGGTTTCGTGCGCTGGGTATCATATGTGGCTTTAGGAACCGGCATGGCATCGTTATGTGCGTTTCTGGTCAAACAGTATGCGCCCCTGGCGGCTGGCTCCGGTTTGCCCGAGATTAAAGCGATTCTGGGCGGGTTTGTAATCAAGGGGTTTATGGGTGGATGGACGCTTTTGATGAAGAGCATCGGGCTTGCACTGGCGGTGGCCAGCGGACTCAGCGTTGGTAAAGAGGGCCCGGCGGTGCATATGGGATGTTGTGTAGGTAATGTGGTGTCGAGGAATTTTTCAAAGTACCGTAGGAACGCCGCAAGGCAGCGTGAAATCGTATCGGCAGCAGCAGCAGCTGGCGTAGCTGTTGCCTTTGGTGCACCTATCGGTGGTGTGTTGTTTTCGTTGGAGGATTTGAGTTCGCGGTTTCCTAGAAAGACTCTGTGGAGGAGCTTTTTTTGCGCGCTGATCGCTACAGTCAGCCTACAGGCGATGAATCCGTTCTGGACCGGCAAGCTTGTGATGTTCCAGACCACTTATGACCGCGATTGGCATTTTTTCGAGACTGTGTTTTTTGTGCTCATCGGTGTTTTTGGCGGCGTGTACGGTGGTCTGTGCATAAAGTTTAATCTCAAGGTGACTGCGCTGCGCAAACGGTATTTGGCCAACCGTGTGGTACAAGAGGTTGCAGTTCTGGCTGTGCTGACCACAGCTATTGCTTATGCCAACCGGTTTACAAAGCAGGACATGGGTGAGCTTCTTGGTGTGCTTTTGCAAGAGTGCAAGGACACCAATGGCGTGCTGTGTGCACCGGACCGCGCCAGGGAGGCAATCTGGGCGTTGTTCTGGGCAACAGTGATCCGTATCGGCGGCACCGTCTTGGCGTACGGATGCAAGGTGCCCTGTGGAATATTTGTGCCGAGTATGGCTATCGGAGCGTCGTTTGGAAGGATGCTCGGGGCCATCGCGCAGGAGATGCACCGGGCGCATCCGAAGTGGGCATTGTTTTCGCAGTGTGCGCCAGATACTCCGTGTATTACACCAGCCACGTATGCGTTTCTAGGAGCCGCCGCTGCCATGTGTGGAGTGACCAAGGTTACTGTGGCCGTGGTGGTCATCATGTATGAGCTAACAGGTGCGTTGAATTTTATTGTACCTACTATGATTGTCGTCATGGTCGCGCGTATCATTGGCGATGCTATCGTCGAGGGCGGTATCTCTGAGCAGCTGATCTTGCTTAATGGGTTGCCGTTTCTGGATGAGGCCGAGATTGAGCAGATCAACGAATTATCGGAATCTTCCGCGCACATATCGGTGGCTGCTATCATGCGTCCTGTGGACGATGCCTTTGTGCTGCCAGCTGTCGGTTTGTCGCTGGGCGACTTGATGCAGCTGCTTGCTGACTCTGCTCGCGATGGTATTAGGGGCTTCCCGGTGGTAGATAACCTGCATGATTTGCGTGTGGTCGGATATGTGCTTCGCGACAACATCGGACGCGCTCTCGAGGCAATTAGCGCTGAGCGCGACCAGGATACGCCGGTTGTTTTTGGTGCCGGAACGCTGGAGAGCCGTCGTTCTCTGATTAACCTGGCGGAGCTGGTCAACACCAGCCCCGTTACTGTCAGGCCGCAGTTATCGGCAGAAACCACAATCGAGATTTTCTGCAAGCTTGGGCCGCGCGTCATACTAGTCACAGGCGAGGACGGTGGGCATCTGCTGGGCTTGCTGACGCGGAAGGACGTTCTGCGGCAAATACGCACTGCACACAGAGACGACGACGATGACATGTAGCGTGGTTAATAACATTGGGCATGGCCATTTTTATCATAAAAGAGTAGATTAAAAGATTTATATATCGTTGACATTACATTAAATTAGAGATCATCTAATAACTGGTGCTGGTTCCGGCCGATGGCTCCTGCTGATCGTCAATGACTTTTGCCTTGTCATCCGCGAAAACAGCTTCTTCCGAGTGATCCTTGAGTGTGACCACGACGTAAAACATCGGGATTAGCGAGATACCCAGAAGCACCCAGTTCCCGATCATCTGGTCCAGATAGGACACGTTCTTTGCGTCCAGCTGCCAAGCAACTGTGGCACCCAGCGACTGAATTCCTTTGTAAAAGCCCGAGTACCGCGACAGCTTCTGGTTATCGTTAGTAAGAGAGCCAATGATCCAATACGCAAAGTTCTGGTACAGAGCGTCGCCGACACCGTACAGCATATAAAGGATGATTGGACCAGCAGCGCGGCTGTGCTGAAGAAAATCGATCAGACCGCCTGGATAGTCTGTGGTCTCACCACTGGGCAACGGTCCATGCGTATATTTGAGCTGCATCTTGAGAGTTCCGCCCCAGATCACGTTGAAAAACACCGCAACAATGATAAACGCTATAAGACCGCGCTTACGCCGCGTCATGTTGGTATTGTCCAGAAGAAACGACAGCACGTAGGCACCAACCATCTGCGCGCCCCAGTAAAAAATGTTGTTAAACCCACGCGTACGCAGATTGAAAATCGACGCGTTGACCGGGCCAAACTGGTACGAATAGAAAAAGTTGGACGTAAAACACATGGGCAAAAGAGCAAGCATCATCGGGTTCAGGAACAGCTTGAAAATCTCTATAGCTTCTTTGCCCGCGTTGGTGTACTTTACCAGCACAACGGATGTACCGTCGTCACGCACAACCTTGGAAGGAGGAGCCAATGCCAGCCCCAAGACAGAGCCAAGACACTCGAGAACGACAAATGCAATATACACACCGTCAGAAAGCGAGTCAGTGTCGGAGTGGTAGTTGATGGCAAACGGCAGAATACCGCCAAGCATGCCGCCCAGGTTGAAGATGATCCAGAACACAGCAATGTACCGGCCCTTTTCCTCTTCTCGCGGATACGACACCATGATCATACCCTGAGCAGCCCACATGATACCTGCGCCGATTCCTAGAATAGCGCCAGCGGCAATGGTAAAAGCCCCGTTGCCAGTGTGGTTGAGATAGATGTAGGAGCCAGAGTACAATGCGTATGAGAGTCCTGAGATAGCGATGGTCCAGCGCACGCCAAACAGATTGACGATGGAGCCTCCGGCAATGCCAAAGACAATAAATGTGCTGTACAGCGCCGTGTTGGCGTTGTTACCGGTTGTGCGGTCCATCTGGCCACCGCCGCCCATACCGTTCAGTGCATTGAACATGCCCGGACAGAGGAAGCAGACCAGACCCACAAGGACGACTTGCGTCATCGGGCTGTAGTATCTGGGAAGACCAACCATGAGGATATAGTATAGGCTAGAAGTGCTTTGTTTGTTTATTTATTAATTTGTTTGTGTGTGTGGAGATGGAAAAAAATGAAAAAAGCCAGGAAACCATGGGGGGTTGTGAAAAGAAAAAAAGAAGGGAGGAGGGAGGAAGGGAGGGCCGGCAAGGCAGTACGATATATACGTTATCTAGCTTCTGTCTTTCTTTCTTTTCTTTGTGCGTAACAATCGGCCAGAACTGAGGTGCCGGGAGCGAAATGCTGGGAACAAACGGACCTTATTGTTCTCCATGCTATTTTGCAAGTTTGTTCCAAGTAAAGCCAATCGAATCAAATACTATTTTATCTGTGTTTAGCTCACATGTGGCGATTTTCCCTATTAAAAATAGATACCACAATATAGATGAAGTATTTGAATATGTTGTATGTGTGTGCTGATCAGCATTGTAGCAACAATTAGGCCGCGATAGCATGGTATGTATCTAAATTGGCCTAGTTCATATGACCTTTTTTTAAGTCCGCCACCGCGCACTATATTATACGTGAATTAAAAGGCTTTTTCTGTTTTTAGTGTGACACAGTGCATTTCTTGGCAAACAAAATGATTGTAGCACGGCTAGATTGGAAAAAATGGATATGGCCAATTTTTCGGATCATTTCCTGCCGAGCCTGATCTAAACCAATCCGATCAAAACAGATCAAATCAAGCCCTGAGTATCTATCGAGTTTTTTTTTTCATTTGAACTTTTTGAAGTTGTAGAGTTGCCAAGGTTTTTCTTTTGCTCAATAGCTATTTTTTTCTCGTATTTGTATATTAGTGATTACTTCCGTTGACAATGTTTCGTAGCGAAAGCAGCGCCGCACCGCAAAAACCCCTGGTGATAAGCGAGAGCAAGAATAAGGATCTGAGTCTGGAAGAGGCGGCGAAGAAAATGACAAAGTTTCTAGATACCGAGGCCGGCGTCCAGTCTGCGGTCAGCAGCATCGTGCAGCAGCTGCAGCAGCTTCAGAAACACATGAGCGAGGGCCACACAAACCAATCTGACGAAGAGTAAAAAAAAACTTTTGTCGATTTTTTTTTGTTTTATTTGAATAAAATGATTTGTTGATCACAACAAAGAATGATGATGGAGCGCGTTCTGATGTAAAAAGAAAAATATATAAAAGCTGTGTTTTTTTTAAAAAAAAAGCTGTCTTGCTTTTTTTTTAATCTTTATTGTCTTTTTTTTTTCTGTTACCATTTTAAAATTTATTTCTTTTCTTTTTCTTCTTTTTAATCGAGTGACTAATTTGCAAACGGTCAAAGGCTAAACAAAAACAAAACAAAACAAAGAACAAAAACTAAACTAAACTAAACGGAAACAGAGAGTTTTTATTTATTGGTAAGTTTTTGCTCATCATTGACAAGCAAATTTACGCGTAAATCAAACAAAAATAAACAAACAACTAATACTTTTCAAACACCCTGTCCTTATCTCACTAGTCATGTTTGGCTCGGGCAACGCTTTTGGAAGCAGCGGGGGCGGCGGCGGCGGCTTTGGCCAGTCAAACCAGAACCGCACCAGTACGTTTGGCGGGTTTGGGCAGAGCAGCAGCGCTGCAAACAACACTGGAGGGTTTGGCGGAGCCGGTGCCGGAGGATTTGGCGCCGCCAGCAACACTGGCGGAGGATTTGGAAACACCGGAGGGTTTGGCACCAGCAGCAACACTGGTGGCGGATTTGGTAGCAGCACCGGTGGGTTTGGTGGCACGAATACAAGTGCTGGTGGGTTTGGTCAGAGTACCCAGACGTCTTCACTGTTTGGTGGTGGGGCTACAAATACTTTTGGGTCTTCTGTTACTGCTACAGGCACGGCGCGTGCGGATTTTGAGCCTTTTATTGACCAGACCCCGGCTGGCAAAAAGGAGAGCTATAGAAACATTTGCTTTATGAACGTTTACAAGGATTTTTCGCCGGAGGAGCTGAGGGCACAGGATTACGAGGCTGGTAGAAACAAGGCTGACTCTGCAGCAGCTACTGCGGGCGGCAGTGCGTTTGGGCAGACATCAGCTGTCGGTGGTGGGTTTGGCCAACAAAATCAGCAACAAAGCTCCACTGGCTTTGGTCAGAGCTCCGCTGGGTTTGGAAGCGCGGCCAAACCAGCCGGCTTTGGTCAGACTTCTGCATTTGGCTCTGGCTCCACGGCCACTGGCGGCTTTGGTCAGCAGTCGTCATCCACCCTTGGCGGCGGTTTTGGCCAGGCGGCGAAGCCTGCAGCTGGTGGGTTTGGCTCGTTTGGAAACACCGGTGGATTTGGCCAGCCAGCCACGTCCAGCGCTACATCTGGCGGTCTTTTTGGCTCATCGACCGCAAACAAGCCTGCTACAAGCGCTTTTGGCACGCCTGCTGCGACTCTAGGCGGCGGTTTTGGCAATTCTGGAACCACTGGATTTGGAGGGACTGCGGCTGGCGGATTTGGAGCTCAGCAGCAGCAGCAGAATACTGGGTTTGGCGGACAGGCTTCGGGCAGCGCGTTTGGGCAGACATCAGCTGCTGGCGGGTTCGGCAGCCAGCAGCCTCAGCAACAGCAAACTGGCCTGGGCTTTGGTGGTCAGTCATCGACGTTTGGAGCGCCAAAGTCGTCGTTTGGCACAGGATTGTTTGGCCAGCAGCAACAGCAGCCGCAGCAGTCGACTGGGGGCGGTCTTTTCGGCCAATCTGCTGCCACTGGTGCTGCTACCGGCGGATTCGGCCAGAGCGGCACCGGGGCCATAGGCGGGTTTGGCCAGGGCAACACCGGCAGCGCATTCGGTGCATCTGGAGGCGGTCTTTTTGGAGGACAGACCAGTAATGCCACTGGCGCTGGTGCAACTGGTGGCGGCGGACTGTTTGGCCAGGCAAATGCCACGGCGCAACCAGCTTCTTCTGGCGGCCTGTTTGGGGCCAGCAAACCAGCGACTAGCGGCGGTCTTTTTGGAAACACCGCGACTGCTTCGACAGGAGGCGGTTTGTTTGGAAACGCCGGTGCTAATGCCAATACTGGTGCTACTGGAGGCGGGCTTTTCGGCCAAGCCAATGCGGGTGCTCAGCCAGCAGCTGCCTCGGGCGGTGGACTGTTTGGCAACACATCGACGGCTTCTACAGGAGGCGGTTTGTTCGGTGCTAAGCCAGCTGCACCTGCTGGCGGCGGGCTGTTTGGCAACACCGGTGCTGCTGCTAACGCCGGAGCCACTGGCGGCGGGCTTTTCGGAAACACTTCGTCGACTGCTGCTGGAGGCGGCTTGTTTGGACAGGCCAACAACGCTGCGCAACCTGCTAATGCTGGTGGTTCTGCTTCGACTGGTGGCGGACTCTTTGGCAACACTTCGTCGACTGCTACTGGAGGCGGCTTGTTTGGCGCAAAGCCCGCGGCTGGAACTGGCGGCGGTCTTTTTGGGTCAATGTCTTCTGGTGCTTCGGGAACTGGCTTTGGCCTTGGTTTTGGAGCGGCCCAGGCCGGTCAGCAGGCGCAAGGCACTCAGCCAGCGCAGCAAACGCAGGGATCTTTGTTTGGCGGATTTGGCCAGCAGCCAGCTCAGCAGCAGGCATCGGCTCTCCAGACAAACCAGCTTTCTGCACAGATCGACCGTCAGCCTTACGGATTCAACTCGCTGTTTGACCCGTCTAAGCTGACCAACAAGTCGTTGAGCTCGCGTACGGGTGCTTCTGGCAGTGGAAGCAGTCATCTGACCGCAACGCCTCTGCGTGATGCTGCTGCTGCTGCGGCCGAGTTGTCAGCCAGCGACAAGAATATTATGGGCAAGAAACGTGGGCTGAGCCTGCAGGTACTTTCGTCTCCGCACGCATCTGCGTTGGCTGGAAGTCGTTCACGCAGCCGTGGATTTGCTAGCGGTGCTGTTGTGCCTGGTGGTGCCACGGCCAAGCGCGCAATTCTGGCGAAATCTGCCATGCCTGTTCCTTCTGGGGATAAGCAGGTTGCCGAGTCGTCGTCTGCGCGTCAGTCTCGTGAGATTTCCTCGGGCTTTTTCGGCCGTGACGGGTTTTTGTCTTCTGACGCGCAGCTGGGTCACTCCAATGTCAAGCGTCTTGTCATTGCGCGCAAGCCCAGTCTTGGTGCTGCTTCTTCCAGCGTAGATGATGCTGCGTCTGTTGCTCTGGCTAAGAATGCGTCTCCTGCTTTAAGCAACAATCCGTGGGCCAACGCGCCTGGCTCTGTTTCCGCTGCAGCTCCTGCACAGTCTGAGGCCGTTGACCGCGTTGTGCCCAATGTCAACATCATCGACGAAGGCGAAATCGACGACGAGGACGGCGACGGGTACTGGATGCGTCCGTCGCTGGCTGATCTGCGCGCCATGTCGACCCAGCAGCTGCGTTCTGTCAAGAACTTTACTGTTGGACGTACGGGTGTTGGCCAGGTCAGCTTTACCAAGGCTGTTGATCTGACCACACTTGGTTCGCTTGGTGCTATTGCAGGCAATGTTGTTCTTTTTGACGACCGCGTGTGCACGGTGTACCCGGACGAAAGCAACAAGCCGCCTCGTGGCCAGGGTCTTAACGTGCCGGCCATTATTTCGCTTCACGATTGCTGGCCGATCGACCGAGCAACCGGCGAGTCTGTCACCGATGAGCATGACGTGCGTACGCGTAAGCATATCAGACGTTTGAGTAAAATTGAGGAAACTCAGTTTATTGATTTTGTCAATGGCACTTGGATTTTCCGTGTCGAGCATTTCTCGCGCTACGGCTTGGATGACGCGGAGGTCAGCGATGGAGATGAGGATGAACCACACGATGGAGGATCATTGAGAAATAGAGCAGCCACGCCTGCTGTTGTCAAGGGCAAGGTCGGCGTGCAGCAGCAGGGTTTTGGTAAGGCCACCGCATCTCCAGTGAAACCTGGTGCACAGAGCCAAATGGGCGGCTTTAGTGCGGTGGCCCAAAGCAACGGCGGCAGCAGCAACAACAAGCAGCAGCAGCAGCGTCAGCCCATTGCCAACCCTTTTAGCGGACTAGCAGCCATTACAGCAGCCGAGAAGCGAGTCGAGTCCTTCAGCGATTTGGATTCAGGCGAGGAAACCGCCAGTATCAGCGCATCGTCTGTCGACGGAGACTCTTTTGAAAGCACCTCGTTTCCGCCGCCTGCCATCGCGCGTCCTCCCAAACAGCTGCTTCTAGGCGGTCGGCATGCCGAGTCGCTGCGTCGCGCACCTGTGATGCGTGCATCGCTTTTTGCGCCCACTGTGCCAACAAGCAAGCGTGCGCTGGCCGAGTCGCTGGTGGCAGATGTCGAACGGGATGCTGTTCAGAAAAGCGCCATGTCTGTACGGTCGAGCTTCGATTCAACAACAACAAGCTCTGTCGACGATAACGATTCCGATATCATGTCTGAAATGGCGTCTGACGTGCGTTCCAGTGCGTTTAGCCTGCCTCCGCCCAGCAAATACCTGCGTACCAACAACGAAACACGGGCAGCGCGTGAAAAAATGCTTTTAAAGCCGCATCCCTACGCTTCATCCTTGTCGCATGGACGCTCGGGTCTGAGCGCCGATGCTGGGCTGATGATGGCACGTAGCTTCCGTGTAGGGTTTGGGTTTCAAGGTCAATTGGTTTACCTGGCTGCCAAATCTGCCCGTGGAGTGGTGGCTGGCGAAATCGTCGTTGACAGCATTGCGCGTCATACGCATGCGGCGCCGGGCGGTCTTGGTTCATCCGTTGCGCAGCAGCTGGCGTCGTCTGATTCGGATATGATGGACGACGACGCCGAGTCTGGGTCGCAATCGACTCTGCTGGATTCCCAGCGCAGCGTGCATCTGAGCACGGTCATGGCGCAGTGGCAGCACGCGGTGATTGTGCCGCCTAATGCGAGTAACCATGGTAGTGCTCCGGCGGTGCTTTTCCGTCCAGATACAACCATCGCCTCGGTTATCGACTCGCTGCAGTCTCAGCAGCCTGGGCCGATAGACGCAGCTGTTCAAAGTCAGGACCGCCAGATTCTTGATCTTGCAGCGGTTCTGTTTGACGAGCTGCCTACGAAAGAGTCTGGCCAGCAGCAGCAGCAGCAACAGCAGCGAATCCAGAGTGTGCGTCGTCGCCAGGCACTCACTGGCTGGCTGATGGCTGCAGTGTACGACTCTGTTCAGCGAGATCTGCTGCGGGCGAGTCAAAGCAAATCGCCAGCGGCGTCTGCCGTCTTTGCGCTACTTTCTGGCCACCGCATCGACGCAGCGTGTCTGGCAGCGACCTCACACCGCGACTATCGACTGGCAACTCTGATTGCGCAGTGCGGCGCTGGTGCGGTGGGTGGCGGCGGTAACGACCAGCAGGTGCGCCAGCTGCTTCGCGCGCAGCTCGAGCGTTTTGTGGCCATGGGTACCAACAAAGACGTGACCAAGGAATACCGGCGCGTCTATGAGCTTCTCTCGGGCAACGTGCAGTGGGAAACCAAGGTGCCCGGCGCGTCTTCTGACAACGACAAGCATAGGCTTTTTGTTTCCGACGGTGTGGACTGGAAGCGCGCGTTTGCGCTTGGTCTGTGGTACGCGCAGTCGCCTGCCGACCCGGTGTCTGAAGCCGTGGCATCGTATGAAGCCTCTTTTGTCGGCGGCCTGCCTGTTGCGCCGCCGCTGCCGTTCTGGGCGGTCAGCCAACAGACAAATGCCAGTGCTACTGCTGGTCTGTTTGACCGTGGTGTTTGGGATCCGGCGTACCAGCTACTCAAGCTTTTCAGCAAACCATCGCATCCCTTGGAGAGCGCGCTTGTTGCAGAGTCCTTTTCGCCGGCGCGCGCAGATTCTCGGCTCTCGACGATACTTGCGTGGTTGCTTTGGGTTGTGCGCGGCGTGCGTGGGTTTGAAGACGCTACTCCAAGTGACAATTCATCGGTGGCTGGGCTGTCGTCGATGGCATACGACCGTCTGTTGACCAGCTGGGCGCATCAGCTCGAGAGTCTGGGATTGTGGCATTGGGCGTGCTTCCTGCTGCTGCAGCTGTCGTCGTCGTCGTCGTCTGGAGATGCGCACAAGGTGCATGCCATCAGGTCGCTGATTGAACGGTCTCTGCAGAGCACTGCGACAACCGATGCGGTGCTAAGCGAGGCTGGCGCGGATTTGCTGGACCAGAGCATGGCCGACGCGAGCGGCAGCAGCTCTGAGCAGCAGATGATGATATCGTTTGTGGTGAACCAGCTCCATCTGCCGCGACAGTGGATATACGAGGCTTGTGCCACGCGCAGTCGCTACGACAGCGACTGGATACTGGAACGCTCTGCTACTACTGCTGCTGATGGTGCTGGTGCAACGGCAACCCTGCGTCTTTTTGCCTGGCTCTTGCGCTCGGGTCAAATCTGCGCTGCACACACGCTTGCGCTGCAGCGTATCGCGCCAGATGCTATTCTTTGCGGTGACTATTCGCTGCTTGGCCGCGTTCTTGAGCGTTTGAATCCGGCTTTAAGTGTGCAGGACAGCCGGCTTTCGCTTGAAAACTGGAGCTCGGGTGGCCATGTCTACTCGCTTTTCTTGTCTGCGGTCAGGGATTTGCCTGCGATGCTTGGTCGCGTGGCTGATGGCGCTGATTATTCCGATGGGTCGCAGGTGTTTGCGCAGATTCAGACCGCCTATCAGCAGATGCTTGCGTTTTTAGCTGCGCTTCCTTCGCTGTCGGCTAGATTTGATTCTAGCGCTGCTTTGCTCGGGTTCTACGACGGCGTTTCTGCTACCTGGTTTACCGAGGAACAGTCGCGTGAGCTGCGCGTCAAATACTCTGTGGCCACTTCGGATATGGCTTCGGTGGTCACTGGTTTTATCCAGGAACTTGAACGGTGCGTCCCGGGACTTTCCTCCACCGTGTCGTCGTCATCATCGGTGCAAACCGGGCATTCTTTTGGAAACATTGACCTGGGATTTGCTTATGCTGCCAAGACGGCTGCTCTTCCGATGGCTCAGGATACCCGTATTCTGCGTACATACCAGATGGCTCGCTCATACTTTGATTCTTTTGTCGGCGACCAGCTGGGTGCGTAGTTTTTTTTTCATCAATTTTTCTTTTCATTTCTTTTCAGGCTTTTTTTTATTCCTTTCTTTATCATTCAACAATAAATTCCTTTTGCTAAAAAGCACGATAAAAAAATTAAAAAAAAAAAAAAAAGCAGCGACCTTTTTTATTTTATTTTTAAAGACACATTTTGCTTTGAAATTAAAGAAAACCAATGCTTCTTTTTATTATCAAAGGAGATGGGTGTTTGCTGCGGCATTGCTTTGCTTTGCTTTGCTTTGCTGTCTACAAATTCCTTTAATTCCCTTTGATAGTTCGTAGACTTAAAGCCAAGAACCCCTTTTTGTCAAGATTTGTGCTTTAAATCAAAGGGCTTGCTTTATTTCTTTTTCTTATTTCAATGGGCCGCAGCTACGTTCCTTTAGCAAGGTTTCAAAGAAACCAGCCTTGGCACATTATCAATCCCTCTTTCCTCATCTTTTGCTGCTCTTATAAATAGCAAGGGAAGTCCATGTATTTCTTGTTCAACTAAAAAATATTAAATATCTCTATTACTTTTTCATTATATCTCCTTTATCAGTGTTAATTAATTCCACTAATAATTCTCGCGCTTTTTCTTAAAAATGAGTCAAACAATGAAACTCTCTTTTACCAAGAAGAGACAGTCCAGAGCTGTCGCTTCTATATCCAGTGCACCATCTACTGCCAGTCATTTAAGCCCTGGTCAGCAAAACATGGCATTGGTGACAATCAATTACAAGTCCCGCGAAGGCCTTCAAAAATACTTTATCTACGCACCAAAAGATGCAATTATCGACGACTTGATAGAAGAATTTTCTGCCATATTCCTTGCGTCGGGCTCCTGCTGCTTTGCTAACAACCAGTATGGAAACGCCATATGGAGCAGCGAAATGAGAATCAAATCGTTTATTCCGCCCAGTGGAAATGAACTTTATCTGGTTTTGAAAAGAGGCTCGGAATTCAACAAAAAACGAATGGCGACTGAGTGGAATCCCATTGAAAAGAAATAATCCTGCGTGTTAACCTTTAATTTATTTATGTAATCTGCACATATTAATTTTTTTAAATGTAATATACAAATGCGTCTATCACTCGACCATAAAAGTAAAATAAATGAATAAGTTCGAATGTTGGCCGCATAATCATCATTTAGCCTGTGACAAACACTGGAAATCGTATGCTACTCAAAACGAACAAGACTAGTGCAAAAGTGTTTAAAAAAATCGGACCACTTTTCCACCCACTTAATTGGATATATACAATTTAATATACTGATAGATCACATAAAAAGTCTAATAGTAATAAAGATTTGGATTCAGAACTAGATCTAGAATGGACATTGACGCAGTTGTGCCAATCAGCAAAATACTTACTAGCAGCACACTCTCGACCGAGCCATCTGAACAGAGAGCAGCAGTGTGAGGCTATATATCGATGCGCAAGCAGAACCGAATACACGAGTTGCGATAGATCGATCGTTGATGACAAGCAGGTAATCACGACAAAGAAATGGACTAAAAATGGTAACGAGTAAATACAGCACCTACAAATTCAGCGATAAACAAAGAAAAAAACATAGGGCAGGTCGAGGAGGCATCTTTTTTTTTATATCACCAGAAATATGTTGCGCAGAGTGGAGAACAAGGGGACCTGATATCAGTGTCATCTGTTAATCGACCTTTAAATTAGTATCAAATCTTAAGAGTCTGTCCATAGCTATAAACGGCTTAAACTATAAAGGCGTCAATACGATTTGAATAATCATTTTTCTTTTATTTCTTCAGAGTTATTAATAATATCATTTTTATTCCTATACTTTCCTTTTTAAAACATATATATACTGCGATGCTAGCAACAAGGGTCTCTACGGCGAATGTAAGATCGGTCTGGAGACCACGTTTAACCGCTGGAAGTCCGAGTCGTGGGAAGACTACTTGTCAATTGCAGGCGCTGTTATTGGCTGGACGCGAAGAACCGGTCTGATGTCTGCGAGCAATTTGATTGCACAACACATGGAGGAGCTCGGTACACGCACGTTCTCGACTCGCGAGATGGCGTTTACGATGCTGGGATTGCTGCACCCAAAGATTTGTCGTGTGGCGCGCAAGGAGCCGATCTGGGTGGATCTTAGAGGTGCTATCCAGCGGTTAACAGATACCAAGGGATTTAATCACGCAGCCAAGCAGTGGATCAAAGATAAGAGCATGTCGTTGAAGGCCATCTCCAACGAACTGGCTCTGGACAACCAGGCGATGATTGACGCGATTAGTAACTCGGATGTTCCGTCGATTGCTCCAAGTGTGCTAGCCAACCACAAGCACAGCTTCCCTGCGCCCGTGTCCAGCGATCGTCTCACGCAGTTATCGGAGCTGCAGGGCATGGTCAACCTCGACAAAGTTGTGGAAATTACCGGATATGGCGAGGTCGGACCATATGGTAACGCAGATACACGCTGGCAGATGAAAGCCTTTGGCCAGTTCTTGGCGGAGGGATGAATCGAGCTTGTGTGGACCATGGGACTGATCAAGCACTTCAACGGCTTGCACCCTGAGACCGGGAAACATTATATTGGCTTGGTCGACGCCAAGACCAACGAGCCGGTCAGCGATCTGCATCCTAAGACACGCTACGAGGAGCATATTCTGGCGCACACCGGCAGCCGTCTGATCAAGCATGATATGGAGCCATTTGAGACCAGTCAGGAAACGGCTCTTGCGTACAAGCAGAGAAATGGTGATAACGTCGATATCTGGGAAAACACAAATAACAGCGGTTCTTGGTTTGTGCGGTTGCTCAAGGGTGTACTTATCCGTGCAGCAATAATCCCCTCTGGCTGGAGCGCGCGTCAATTCGGTATATCTGACGAGATCATCAACCAGGTCGATCCTGTGACACTGTTTACCCTTGTAGCTACGATGGAGGCTCTAGTGAAATCAGGTATCACCGATCCATATGAGCTGTTCTCTTATTTCCACGTCTCAAAAGTCGGCAACACCACAGGGTCTACGGTCGGCGGTATGCACTCGACAAGAATGACAATTAAAGACAGGCTATTGGACAAGTCAGCCAACGGCGATGTCATGCAAGAGTGATTTACGTCGACCATTCAGGCGTGGGTCAATATGCTGCTGAAGTCGGGCTCTAGCCCTGTCAAGCCGATTTCCGGTGCGTGTGCCACGGCTGCTGCATCTGTCAACGCTGCAATCAAATCTATCCAGCCTGGAAAGGCGCAGCTAATGTTTGTGGGAGGTGTCGAGGATTTCTCTGAGATTTCTTCCACCGAGTTTGCAAACATGGGCGCTACTTGCAGCGCCGTGGAAGAGTTTGCGCATGGTCGGGAGCCGTCGGAAATGTGCAGACCATGCACTTTGTCGAGAAGCGGGTTTGTTGAAGGCCTGGGTGCTAGCATCGTTGTGCTGATGTCAGCCAGCGCTGCGATAAAGATGGGCGCACCGATCTACGGCGTAGTGGCCATGTCGGGAACAGCTACAGACAAGCAGAATCGCTCGGTGCCTGCTTCTGGAAAGGGCATTCTGACATCGACCCGCGGAGTTAACAGCAACCTTATGTTGGAACGTAGGATGGGTCTTGGATACCGTCGGCAGCAGCTTCAGCAACATGTGCGAGTGCGTGCACGTGTTTATAGCGAGGAAAAATCTGATTTGGAAGCTGAAGCAGCAGAAACTAACATAGATTTGTCGCAGCACTTGAGCGAGATAAAGTCTAAACATATGCAGCAGCTGAGCGGCCTGACGTCTTTCCGCGGAACTTCTACCGTGCCCAATGACAAGGACGAGTCCGACATGCTGAATGCCAAGCTCGAGCATATTGGCCGGACTCCAGGTAATGCTTTGCCTGTTGTCTGCCAAAAATGGCTGACGGGTCATTCAACGGCATACTGCAAAGTACGAGCACTGGTCTGATATCAGGCAACAGAAACGCCGACAACATTGATCCCGATTTTGAGCAATACGAATATGCCTTATATCTGCCAAAGACCATCCAGATGCCGGGTATTAAGACTGCTCTGCTGACGTCGTTTGGGTTTGGCCAGGTCGGCGGTGAGCTGCTAATTGTGCATCCAGATTATCTTTTTGCATCAGTGGATTCCAAGGACATTGGTGACTATAACAAAAGACTTGCGAAGCGTGAGAAGAACGCTTTCCGCTACTGGCAAGACACTCTGGTTAGAAACCATCCGTTTGTTCAAGTCAAGGAAAACCCGCCCTACTCCTCTGAGCAAGAAAAGCAGGTGTATCTGGATCCGTTTGCGCGTGCCAAGTACGACGCAGTGACCAAACAGTACAAGTTCTAACTCCAATATTCCAATTACCGTTTTAGTAATACATGAATAAATTATAGCTCCAACTAAATTGTCAAACAGCAATGTTGCTGTTGCAGCTGGTATGTTGAAAACAATGCCTTCTGTTTCCTCAAACCCTAATCCAGTATTTTTGGCCCGATAGATCTACATTTCTTTTGTGTTCTACAGTTAGCAAACAAAAAGATCCAAGTCACATATTCCACTACATCAAACTTCAAAGCCTGTTGTTTTCTTTTATTGTTCTTTTTTTTTATTTTTTACTTACTCTCGATTCGTAGTTGTTAAAATGAGCTTTTATTCTTTATTTCAGACTTTGCCGCAGCACGTCGTAGAAAAAACCGTTCGGTATTTTCTTGGTTCTTCTAGCGACAGTATCAATTCCAGCAGCGCTCTAGGATTCGCGTTACTGCATACCTCTCATAGCTGGAGAGTTGCCTTTGCCAAGCTATCTCTGAAGCATGCTTATATCTCTCTGTTTGAAAACAAAATGGCTCAAACATTTTTTCCCTTGTGGCCAACCAGTATCGGACCGCCAACCATTCCGGTTGATAATATCGTAAAGTCCATTGACTTTGACTATGCTTTTTGGCACCCTATAAAGTTTTCTGTGCCTTTCGAGATGCTTCAGAAATCAGTTTTCGGCAACACCTCTTTTCCTGCTGCTCGCTCGCTGAAAGTCAACATTAGTCTTGACAGCGAGTTTGACAATGCCAAAACTATCCAGAACCTAGATAAGCTGCTGCGTCATTTGTGCTCCACAACTCCCAATATTGTAGCCATTGATATCCAGTCCAATATTTCAGCCAACAACATTTCTGGAATTGGCGAGCAGTCTCTTTTGGATAATTTTATATTGGGTCTTTCAGATAGAATAAGCAAGGTTACTTTGAGTGGGTTTAGTATTTCTGGTGTGCTTGCTCCAGCCAAATTTACAAAGTTTTCGGAGCTGACGCATCTTCGGTTTGCCTGCAATGGAAGGCGCGCCTGGTTTGATATAGTGGTTAGAAAAAACTTCAATTCGCTAAGATATCTCCGTGTATCGGATTTAAACCCCAGCTGTGTAGACTCGCTGCTTTTTAATGACAGTAACAAGCCGATTATTTATCCTAGTCTCGAGACGCTTTGGCTTGGTTTTCGCAGCGATTACTTGGAGTATAACAACCGCCAGTTCTGTCATTTCCCTGTGCTCAAGAAGCTTGACTTTTACACTCGCAATGCCGTTTGCAGCAACAGCTTTTTTATTAACTCTGGTAACCTTGAACGCCTTGGTTTGTTTGTTGTTCCTAAAATGGTTCGGTTTGCCGAAGAAAAACAGGTTTTTAAGCAGCAGTATTTTAGTGGACTGAAAACACTCAGTCTCTCATTTTTTTCCGATCGAATTGGCGCTCGCATATTCAGAGCCAGCGAAAGTGATAGTTTGTGGACCAAAAACATGCTGCAAATGCCATCTCAGCTGAACAGTCTTAAAATTATGTCAAGTATTGAATCGTCGTTCTTTATGCCCATGATTGATGCCCACGCGTTTTCAACTGTCCAGCTTCTCGGCATTGAGCATACCAGACTTGACTTTTCGGATATCGTAAACTTGCTGCAAAAGACGCCATGTCTATGTGATTTTCGTGTAGGCATGGAAGACTCACCTCCGTCTATCAATGACATATATGACAAAGATATTGTTGACTACATAAAGACCAGCCAGCAGCCGCTTAGCAAACACTTGTCTAGCCTAACTATTTCGTGCGAAGACGAAACTGAAGAAACATATAATTACTCTTTGGCTGTTGCTCTTTTTGTTATCGGATGCCCCAAGCTTTCTACCGTATTTATGTGGAATATTGATACCTACGAGGTTATAGACAACCTACACGATTTTGCTGAAAGCGCTGATTTTGAGGATTTTGCAGATCGTATAAACAACGTAGCCCACAACATTGTACAACTGTAATTCAGGATATTAACAGAGCTGTAGAACATTTGCTACAGAACAAGCCGAGGATGATTTTGCTTTTAGTAGTTCTTGTTTTTTTTAACAATATGACCTTTATTTACCCATTGCTCCAATCGTACATTTTTCTAAAAGCATTACGCTGGGTGCTTAGCGTTATTCTTAATACAAAACCGTGCATAATATCGAGATAAGGGCTTTCAAGCAGAGCCAGCAATAGTGGCCGTGCTTTAAAGCTAGCAAAGTCGGACAAGCGCAATTAGAAAAAAAATGTTTTTTATGACATGTCAAATACAAAGTGTAAACAAAAACCTAACCTACAATTAAAGATTTTGTTTACAGGAAAACCACTTACCATTTTTTTTATAATGTCTTGTTTTGTTTAATTCTTGGCATGGCTTTATCAGCAATAATGATCCAATATTCACTCTGGAAATGTTTTATTTTTTATTCAAGATAATTGAAAGGCTGTTATAAATGATATTTGGTAACAAATAAAAAGGCGGCGACAAACATCAATAAAAAATTATTGAATATCTGTTGCGCAGGGCGGAGAACAAGAGACCTGACATCAGCGTCATCTGTCCATCGACCTTTGATTTAACCATCAGATTATGATGGATTATTCAGAGCTAAGAGCGTTTGAGCTATAAAAGCGTCAATACGCCTTGAATAATTATTTTCCTATGTTTCTTCAGACTTAATAACAATATTATTTTTATTAGTATATTTTATTCTTTTGAAACATATTTCTACAGTAATTAATTTTTGGTTGTTGGGTGTTCTTAAACTTTCATCGGGGTTTTGGAATGCCGATACGCAAGATTGTTAAAAAAACTATGCAAATTATATAACAACTTTAGCTCTCAACACCGAATCATGGCAATTCGGAATAGCAACGGTATTTTATATTGAGTATTCTACCGTTGATAGTTAAAGATAGTTTAATATTTTTTGTTTTTGCTTAGTAATATACACGCTTTCAAAAAATATTAATATTTATAGTTAATTTGCTTGCAAACATTACTTTAAAAGAGGACAATGGTATTTGGCTGGGATTACCACAGTATTAATCTTGGATTTGTACAAAGTCGCTAATTTAAAAATCGGTGAGTACTCAGCAGACTGTGCGGCAAATGAACGCAAAGTTTTAAGGATAAAATATCATTATCAGCTATTGTACCGTTTTCTTTGGTTTGCAATGACAATTTCCTTGCAAAGACGGATTAAATACATTGTACCGCCGACTTGTCTAATCAAACTATTTTCAACAGCGCACTTATGTCTTTAAAAGAAATACAAAAAATCAAAAATAAACACGTTCTGCCTATGTGGATATGCCCAGACCAGAGAAAGCCGTGAAAATGATGAACTCAGCGATTAAAGCGAGAATTAGGAAGACAATCTACATTTCAGCGCTAAACCTGGTTTGATAAAAGAAAAGACAGTGCCAGTAGCGATTTTCCTGAGCAGCAATGAGTTTTTGCAGCATCTGCGCAAGCACGCTGTTGATGAGCACTTTGAGTCTATGCTGTTTTGTGTAAGACGCATGGCGTGCGGCCTAGAGCGCGTATCGAATATAGCGAGTGGAAACCTAAATTTGATCGGTGGACTACAGCCTTCTTCTGCTGTCAATCTTCAGTTTTCTGTGCGTCTGTAGGTTGAATTTACGCATTAAACGCTGTTTTTTGGATTTGAAACCAAAATAAAAGCTGATACTGCTGCTAACGGCGTTCGCGTCGAGTATTCCAACTCTGTTTTGCGCGACAAATGCATTTCTCAGATCCGCGAATCTCTGGAGCGTGGCGAGTTGCACGCAGAGTTTGTCAGTCATCAAGAGCGGCTCCCGGATATGTGCCAGATGCACAATAAACTGGCTTTTATGTTTGTAGACAACCATGTGCCGC
>JANBRK010000189.1:0-26044 GCA_027577815.1 Coemansia sp. RSA 485 | reverse complement strand
TATAAAGAAGTGCCTTTGCCTTTTATAATGAACCAATTGCTTTCAACAAAAGAAAGTCTGCAAAGGCGTTTTCTTACGCGGCTTTTATTGAAACTATTTATGGCTTGAAATAGAGCAATAATTTTTAACACCATAATCGCAAACCTGAGAAAAAAAGCTAATTGCTATGCTCTAGTTGCCTGAAGCCTAATAAAACCATTTACAAAACCATGACTATATCAAAGGTAAGTGCATTTTATTTTGTAAAAATAAATGAGCAAGTTTAAAAAAGTTGTACCTAGTATAGTCGAATACACGCCAAATGTGTTGATAAAGTAGAATAATAAGTAATTGCAGGTTTCAATAACAAGAAAAATTATTTGTAAACTGTCTTGCTATTTCAGATTCAAAACATTGGGCTTCTATAATAAAAGTAATTTTACTATACAAAGCCAACCCTTACAGATATCGCTATTTTTGTATTTCTTGCAAACGATCTGCAATGGCTTGTCTTCTCCAAATTGTTCTGCAAAAGATGCGTTTGCTATGTAATTAAAACGGGCTTATCCCTGTTTTTATCCAGGTATTTCTTCTGTTGTGATGGCCGCCTATGTACTTTAATTGAGAGGAATGTAACAATTGTTTGTGCATAGTCAGAATTCCATTAATAGTTATTGCTTCCAGAAATTAGCAAATTCTCTGAATGTGGATATTTATCCTTAAACATAGAACTGTACCCATCCAAGCACTGGGCTGTATAGTGCTTAGTTACAAATGTTTTTAACTTTAAAAGACGAAGAAGTAGTCGATCCAGGCACCACGTTATGTAATCATAGCTTTGAATTTTACAGGCATTTCTTATTTTCAGAGTGCAAATTTTGGAATTAAATGGTTTCAAATGCTGTTGAAGTCTGGTTTTCCTATTAACAAGGCTAAAGTTTGGTCGGTATTGAAAACACACATGCCTTGCGTCTAGTTCGCGCAGTTCAGGAATATGTTTAATAAATAAAACCAGGTTTTCAAAAGCAATGTCATTGCACATTTCTAATGTATGAAGATTATTCCAATAGAGTGTATCTTGCTTGATATACCTTCTTGGAATATTGGTGTATGCAATAACTGACTCGTATTTTTTATTGGATCTAAAGATGGTATCAAGTGCATCAGAGTACTCTGGCGTGTTGTATTCGTCATCTTCCAACCAGTGTCTTATGCTGTAAGTAATATGCAAACACTCACATTTTTTGATATTTTGTCTTGCAACCCAACTAGCCACGTCAATTGATCCATGAGCGTGAATACTTTTTATGCAGTCTGAAAATACATATTGAACATTTTCATTGATATTGCTACGGTTAATTCCACTGACATATAGTGTCTGCAAGACTGGGTATTCTAAAGTAATTGGCTGTGAAATTTCAGATGCTAAACTGCTACGCATATGCCATCTGCCTGAGTATGCCAGCTTTAAATTAACAAGGCTGCTAAAGTTTAATGATAGGTTGCTGTCTAGTTTCTCAACAAATACATTCCAATTATATTCTGTTGTCATATCGAGTAATGCCAGATTTTTAAGTATTTGTAGATTAATGCCAGCAAGTAAGTATCTAGTGGTATTCAAAGGTTTGACGGTCAGAGAGGTAAGGTTGCAAAGGTTTGGTGAGACTTTAAAGTACATATTTAAATCGGCTGTCAGTGTCCGAATATTGTCACCATACTTACATACTAGAGGGCTATGAAAAATATTTGTAAACACCCTTTGCTCGTCGTTCTCAAAATTTATCTTGTGAACATTTGGAAAGCATATGTTTAGCTTATCCGCTAGATTGTAATACTGTTTATTCTCACCTGGGTAGTTGTTGGTAATTGATAATCGGATGGTCAAGCTTGTTACTAACGGCCATTGGCAAACTTTAGGATTAAAAGTATCAAACTTTTCAATACAAGTATGAAGAAGGCGCAAACTAGTTAACTTGATTACACATTTTTTTACAAAACAAAAACCATCGATGCTTTTGATAAGATCCACGTTGCTGATACACTGGATATCTTCCTTGACCATAGTATGCAAGATGCGTCTTGTGGGTTTAAAGTAGTCAATAAGATATAAAGTGTTATAGACGACAGGTAGTGCTGCGCGTCTCCATGACTGACAAACTGAAATTATAGGCAAACCTGATTTGAAGTTTCGCATGTACAGCGATTCGGAGTTTAAAAACTCAAAGATGCACCTGAAATGGTACGCGTTCAAGTGGTTGTAGGAATGCATATTGGAAAATAAAACAAAAATTTTAAAGCTAAAGAAAAGAAGAAATAATAAATCGGGTTTTCTTATAAAAGTTCATCTTTTTATGTGAGAGGGTTTCTTTCAACTTTTAAAGCAAGTGGGTACGCTTTTAATGTAGGAATTCGTCTTTTGTAAAAAAAGCGGGTTTTTAATTGCCAAGCAATTTTTCCTTTTGTCAAAAGAACACGGAATTTTAAACACACTTTTTGCTATGCTTACACTACTGCAAAAAGTAAAAAAAATAAAGGCCCACAGTTTGTAGCGAATCGCGTTTGCAGATGCCGAGACATACAGAAAAATAAAAAATATGTGAGCAGAATACTAATAAGTGTCTGTTAGTACAATAATAAATATCGAAAATAAATGCAGAGATAAAACAAAACACACGCACAAATACAAATACAAATACAAATGCAATGCAACAAGATCGTTTGGGACACTTACATAAAGAAAACTTTTGTATTTTGCTCTGTTCCCATGCGCTCAATATTTTAGCGACTGATAAGGGGAGCATCTTAGAACGGCACTATCATTTTTACTAGAAAAGCATTAAAGATCCACCTTGATAGAATATTACAAAAAAACAAAAAGATTATGCAGTGATTTTGCTCTCCCCCCAGCCATGGCCGTAGTGTATTCGATTAAAAGCTTAAGCTAATGTTGCAAAGTTTGAAACCGAACAGATAGTGCTGTTTTGTAAACGAAAATAAAGACGAGGCTGACGTTAGTACTAAAATTTTCATTACTCTGCCAAAACAAAAGTAAATCGCATGCCTTGCGATTGGCTGCATCCTAGTCTTTTTTGTCAATCAACAATAAAAGCCTTTTCTTTGACATAAACCTTGTTCACTTTTTACTCTTTTTTTATCTTCGTATAAATCCAAAATGGCCAATTTACTGTAGACATATTCAACCATTTATTTTTTGTATTATTTATTTCTCATTGCATTTCTTTGAAAATGACACGCGGTCAACAGCACAAGCGAAAGCATTCTGATAAACTGAAGAGCATAGAATAGCAGGGCGAGCTTTTACCATTGTCAAAGAAAAAGTACAACTTGAGATCGTCTATCAGAAAAAACACATACAGCGAAGGGGGTCTAAAAACGCCAAAGGACAGCAGGTCGAGCAACAGCGCCGGCATTATTGCCGTGAACCTTAACCAAACTCCAACGGGGTTTAAAAGACTAAAAAGCAAGTATCTGCCAATGCTGTTGAATATCGTACTTGTTCCAGCTGTTTTGCACAGAATAACCGACTTGACTGTTTAATACACGTATTGCTAAAAACGCGGTAAGCGGGATAAAACTTTGTTTTCCTTCTGTAGAAATGTCGGCCAGTTCCTCGGCGTCTATAAACCCAGCTGGAGTCACATCAACTCCGTCGCATCCTTCGCGCGGAAGCGGACGAGGCATTCCAGAATTGGGACAAACAGAGAAGCAGTATTCGACGGTCATGAAAAAGCAGGCACAAAGACATATTGACGATTACCTGAGAACAGATATAAAGGGCATCCTCGAACTATCCCGGCCCGTCAACAAGGACAAAGCACAGGCATCAGAAAGGACAATCAACACAGTCGTGCAAAAGACAAAGATTTTTTTCGAGGAGTTTGACAACGCGGTGAAGTTGCAGCAGTTGTCGCCACCTGAAGGATCTGCGCGATCTGTCAAGGACGACCTTGTCAAAGAGAGGGACAGCTATAAGCCTCTGACCTTGTTTATTTCAAAGGTGGCCAATGCAATTCAGAAAAGCGGCGAGACTCCATCGAGACTTTTGCTTCCACACAAAAGAACCGATACGGCCATGGTCAACGCAGAGACTAATTCGCGTGTGGACATAGCCCTTAAATGCAGCGACGTCAGCAGTAAAGTGGCGATGGGTGAGGAGTTTTTTGATTCTTCGGCTAGCACCAAGAAGGAGCGCGAGGATAAAAACAAGGCCTACTACGAGGACATATTTGCAATTATCGAGGTCAAGCGATATGCGACTGCTTCGGACCAAGCAAGCGCCTTTGAGCAGCTGGTGCGATACACTCGAGAGGTCTACGACAAGCAGCATAATCGCCGGTTTGCATGGGGACTTACAATCTGCGGGTTTGAACTGTGTATCTGCCTATTTGGCTCGAATTACATCCTGGCTTCTGAAAAGCTTGGCCTGCAAACGGACGCTGGCAAGCAGCAGCTTATCAGGCTACTCGTGTACTGGTCTTTCTGCGAAGATCACCGGCTTGGCTACGATCCAACGATAAGGCGGCTAGAGTATCCAGGCTGCTGGGAGATCGATGTTCCCAGCCTCAACGCCTCTGAAGCAGACCCAGTGCAAAAGGTCAAAGTCGAGACGTTCTACAGCAACACAGTCATTGTTTCGGCTGACCGGCAGTTTGGCCGTCTTACGCGCTGTTTTCTGGCTAGTCGTCAGAAGCCCGAGAGCAACACGCAGGTCGGCGCAATGAAGCACGATGTGATTATCAAGGATGCCTGGCCCGAGTCTGAGAAGGATGCTAATGACGACAGGCGCGACGAGGTTGCACACCTGAAAACGATACACACCCATATGCCAAAGGGCGTTGAAACCGACGGAACATACCCGACTTTGGAAGCAGGTAGCCGCGTCTGTTTCAGCAGAGACCCTCACTCGTCTGAATCAGAGGATCCGGATTTTGTCGAGGATAACACCTCTTCGTTGCTTGGTGATATACTCGTCGATATTAATAAGAGCGAGAGTGGCAGTGCCGAAGCACCAGAGTCTCGAAAGAAAGGAATTGCGTACCGCGTGCACAAGAGGATTGCCACCTCGCCCATTGGTGAGCCGCTCAGAAGACTCGATTCGATTTTGGAACTCATCATAGTCGTTGCCGATGCGATGCGAGCCCATCACGATATTTTGGCAAAATGCGGTATTCTTCACCGTGACATTTCCAACAACAATGTCATGTTTTCTCGGACCGAAGAAGGCGGTGTTAAGGGCTTATTGATCGACTTTGACCATGCAATCGGTGTGGAACCTGGTTCGCGTAAGTGCCATCAGCAGCGCTCTGGCACGCTGCCATTTATGAGCGTCAACAATCTCGAAAATAATGGCAATAAGCGAACGTCTCTTGATGATTGGGAGTCGCTAATCTATCTCCTCTGCTGGATAGGCACCTTTGGACTGCGCAATGAGCATGCCCCGGACCAACAAACACAGGAGAGTTTACATATTGGTCGTTGGACATCGGGCACCTTGGAAACAATTGCTCGTTCAAAACGCACAGATCTGGATTCCGAACGCAATTTTAGCAGAATTACATCACAATTCTACTACAAGAGCAAAAACATTCGATTTTTGACCAGTCTGGTCAAGTCTTTACGCAGGATACTTATAGATAGAGATGAGGAAAACTGCAAAGGCGCGAGTGTTATAGAAAAAGAAATCTATGAACAATCATCGCTATCAGAGACCAAAACTAATGACCAAGCGTTTCTAGAAATGATTGAAAATTCGGAGACGGATGAAGAATACGTTGTGGAACATGTTGACCCGTTCAATATGAGAGCGGGTCATGTTGACAATATCTGCAAGGAATTATTGTCGTCTATGCTTGAAAAGTACGCAAGAATACTTGTGAATAACAAGATTGCCGAGGCTCCTAATCATTTGCTTCAAACTTTGTAAAGTTTATAGCATTGGTTGGCTGCAATAAAAAAATTGTGTAATCTCTGTAAACTTTGCTATTATTGATGAATGTGCGGTGAATGTGTTTGTCGCTGGCTAACATGTTGCAATATTTGTCATTGCGACGCAATCGGCTAAGGCTGCTACCATGCTTGTTTGCTTTTTTTGCTGCTGTATTAGCACTTGTGTTCTAAAGGGGAAATATAAGAATAAATAATTATTATTATCAACTCTAAAGAAGCAAAAGAAAAAAGAAATGTTAAGAGCGCACCGACGCTTTTATAGTTCAAGCGTTCGTAGCTGTGAACAATACATAGTAATCCGGTGTTAATTTAAGGGCCGATGAACAGATGGCGCTGATATCAGGTCCTCCTGTTCTTCGTCCTGGGCAACATATTTATTTGGCAAGCGATCAGCGACTGTGCTGATGTCACAAGCTTCAAGCGGCTAAAATATTGCTGAAGATCACCACCCCACATGACTTTGCTTTTTTTTTTTTGGCTGCTTGCCTGTCTGCTTGTGCTGAGCTTTATTTTACGCTTCTTTTCTTTCTTCCTTTTTTGAAACAAAGCAATTAGAATTCTTGTTCATTCAGCCTTATAGGTTTAAATTCTAGTTTGGTGTGTGTCTTTGTGTTTTCTTTTTCACACTTTAATACTTTGTTTTTTTTTCCGTCTGCATTTAGAGCTTGTACTTGAGACTATGGAAGCCTCTACACGTCGACAGAGGCACTTGAGAAGGGCTTTGGCAATGCTGGGGGCTTGCATGGCCAACACCACTGCCGGAACCGTGTACCTGTTCTCGACTTATGGGCCTGGGCTATCACGCCAGCTGCATTTGACCAGTACTCAAAGCAACATTGTGGCAATATCTGCAAACTACGGGCTGTTGCTTTCAGGGCCCATGTTCGGCTGGGCCGCAGACACGCTGGGACCGCGGATACTGTCTGCGTTTGCGGCAGTAGGGTCATTTACTGCCTTTTCCGCGCTTGCGTACACGTATAGTGGAGCACTTCCGTTTCCCAGCTGGCTTATTCTGAGCTTGTACATGGTCATCATCGGTATATCGTGCCAGGCAGTGAATATGAGCGCTATTACGGTGACTACGCGCAACTTTAAGCAGAATCGAGGAACCGCTGTTTCCTTGTGTTTGGGGTTCTTTGGCTTGTCTCCGTTTGTATTGTCGCATGTCAACACCATTTTCTTTGCTTCAGGTGAAAAGCCAGACGTTTTTGGGTTTCTTCGGTTTTTGTCGTTCGTTGGATTGGTGACTTCGTCCTTGGCTTCTCTTAGCCTGTCTGTTGTCGGGTTTGGTCCTAGCAGATACCGCAGGGATATTCCAGATGGGTTTATTGCGGAGAACAGCAGCGAGTACAACTCGAGTGTTGTTTCTGACGAGCAGGACGATTTTGCTGCTGCCGACGAAGAGCGTGGCCTTTTACCAGCAAGCGATGCTGCTGCTGCTGCCACCATAGACGCTGGCGCTAATGCTAATGCTAATGCTAATGCCGGCTCGGATGCTCATCCTAGCTACAGCGCAATCATTAAGGCGAATTTGGGGAACGGCCGCGGTGGCGCAGGCGCTGTCGCAAGCGCAAACACGCCCTCTAGCTCCAGGTCTGTAGCTGCTGCCACGCCCGCCACAGCCGCCACGGCCTCTAGCATCGCCAACAATATTGTCGATGGAGTGGACTACGACACTGCTAGAAACCTTGGTGGGATGGATTATATCAGAGACCCCGAGGCACAGCTGCTTGCCTTGGTCTTGCTTCTGTGCGCGGGCATCGGTGTGTTTTACAACAACAACGTCGGTACAATCGTCAATGCCATGTACTACTCGTCGACCCCTGACCCAGATCCCAGCGCTGCACAACGACTGATCAACTACCATGTGAGCGCTGTCAGTCTGGGAAGCTTCCTTGGACGCTTGTCCATCGGCTTTATCTCTGACACCTGCAAGAGACTATGGAGGCTTCCTCGTAGCGGGATCCTTGTTGTGGTGGCCTTTGGCTCTGTTCTGTCGCAGGTTGTGGTGGGAACAGCGGAAAACCTGCATTTGCTGCTTGTGGGCAGCATGCTTACTGGGTTCAGCTACGGCTTAATGTTTGGGTTTGTTCCTTCGCTTGTCAGTATATGGTTTGGCACAAAGCATTTTGGATCCAACTGGGGAGTTACCGGCATTCTTGTTGGTTTCTGTGGCCAAGGTCTGGGCGCGTACTTTGGCTATGTGTATGACTCGAATCTACCAGATCAGGACCCGACAAAGTGCTACCGTGGGTCATGCTACAGAGACGCTTTTGTGCTTTCTTCCGGAGTCAGTCTTTTGGGGCTCTTGACAGCCATCGTGCTAGCCAGGCGACGTGGCGACCGCAGACGCGAGAACCGGCGTCTGTGGGAGGAACAGGAGTACAACAGCGCGCTCTACGTGCCGTTTATTCTGGCAGAGTGAAGGTGCTAGGACGAGGTAAACGGCATGCCATTAAATGAGCAATACTTCATTCCCCCTGATCCGTGCTTTTTGCTTGGATCTTTTCAGGGGTTTCTCCCCTTTTTTATTTGTTTAAAAGGTTTGAACTTGCTTTTTTATCTTTTCAATTGTTTGTGTCAATTCCAAATTACACTTTTGCAAAATGACGTTTGGCATAGCTCGAATCGGTGCGCTTCGAGTGAGCGGTACACTGACCACAAGGTGAAGATAAAGATAAAGACAGAGCAGCCAGACGCTTTCCTCCTAGCTCTTGAAATTCATTTTTTTTGAACTACACACATTTTTTTTTACTTAACTGTTGAATTTTGTCTGTTTCCCAAATAGACAGCCGGCAGCTCTGCTTCCATTCAGACGGATACCACTGGTTTCGGCAACGCAGCTTCGCTCGATACTCGCTACATCCAGCGCACAGCGCCAGACACAAAGCAAAAATGGCTTGACAGAATACAGCAAACCCAATAACAGTGCCACTGTCCCTGATCATCGCGAAAAGATCCTGACTATTCCAAACGCTCTAACGATGGCCCGAATAATTTCTTCGCCTTACATCGGCTACCTTATAGTACAGCAAGACTATGGGCTGGCGCTATGCGGCTGTGTGGTTTTCGGCCTAACCGATGCGCTGGACGGATACATAGCGCGGAAATACAACATGCAGTCCTTTGTTGGCTCAATCATTGACCCGGCCGCAGACAAAGTGCTGATGACAACATTGACTATAGCATTGGCGTATGGCGGACTGCTGCCAACTGTTCTGGCGGGTGTCATTGTCGGTAGGGATGTGGCTCTATCTTTGGCGGCGTTTGTTGTGCGGTGGGCGACGTTGCCGGGCCCGAAAACACCCAGACGCTATTTCGATCTGTCGATTCCTTCTGTGGAGGTGCGGCCGACGGCTGTTAGCAAATGGAACACTGCGTTGCAGCTTGTGCTTATGAGCGCTACCCTGGTTGCGCCTGTTTGCGGGGTTCCTGCCGATTGGCCAGCGCTTGTGGCGTTGCAATGGGCGACGGGCGCTACGACCGTGGTCTCGGGCCTCGGATACTTGGTTTCGAAGGACGCGGTACATAGGCTGACCAAGGCCGAGGTAGCCAAACGAATTCCAAAGCCGCATATCCTGCCTAAAAAGAAGCACTGAATCAAAGAAGATACGGGCGTATGTATAAAAACTTTCTAGAAACCACTAAACAAAAAAGATAATAAAAATATCTTTGGCGCTACTTTTCGGTTACATTCCAATAATGCGGTGCTATCTCTGTCAACCAGTCAGGCTCAATGCGAGTTAATCCGCGTATATACGGCTTTTTTGCCTCTGTCGCTTGCACAAACGATATATACTCTGGAAGCCGCGCATGCTCAAGACCAAAGTATATCGACGACGGGTGTATGTCTACAGACAGTCCACTAGAAAGTAACTTGTACTTGCCCGCCTGCGCGTTGCTATCCTTGCAAGCAGCATGGGAAAAAAGCCCAGATAGCATGCATTTTTGCAGCTGACCGGGACGGTCAAAAGAGGACGACTGTATTTCGTCGCGTTTGTAGCCTAGCCTCGACAGCCAGCTAAAAAGCTGTCGGCTAATCCTGTCTGCTTGCTCCAACAGACGGTGGTCCAAGAAATGGTGTCTGCACCATAGTCTTCTGGCCTTTCTAGCCGTGTCTTGGAACCCAAACAATACGTTAACCAATGTCAGGACATCGCCTTCTTGGACCATAAACCCTCTTTTATCTTCTGCCGCCGCTTGTCGTTGGTCGTAAGCAGCTCTGAATGGACTCGCGTCTAATGCAAGCATAGATATAGCTGCTATAGCTTCTTTAGCGCATTTAAACCTTCTTATGCTGTTAAGAAGGCATACGCCAAGCTCTGGATCGAGTGGGAGCGCTGCTAAATGTGCGCCAAAGTCAGCTGTGAGTCTACCGGTTTTCTGGTCAATTACATCGAGGCTGACGAGATGTTCCAGCGCCTGCGAAAGTAGCTCTGGTGGCGGCGACGGCTGCAAATAGTCGAAGCGAACAAGGTTTTCTACACCGAGTGCTTTGAGTGTTAGCGCCATGGATGTTAAAGACAGTCGACTGGTTTCAGGAGTATTGTGTGGTGGGAAAATCTGCGATTGAAACGCTCTCTGTGTGTAGAGCCGATATGCTTTTCCCGTTTCGGCAAGCCCTGCTTTGGCCGCTCGCTGATCGGCGGATGCCTTGGAGATTGGCACCGTATGTAATCGCTCGATTCGAGAAGCATGGTCTAGGATGCGTTGCTTGACAAACCCTGAATCAATCACATATGCGATTCCTGGCACTGTTGCCGATGTCTCCGCCATTTCTGTCGCAAAAACAACCTTGCGAACACCGCTGGGTGGCATATCAAATGCAAGATCCTGCTCCTTGACTGAGAGTCCCTCATGAAGTGGAACAGCTAGCAAAGTATCGCTGATAGCCGGTGATGCATGGTCTTCGAGTGTCTGGATAGCCTCGATTATATCGTATTTATCGGGGAAAAACACCAGGATATTACCAGGATCCTCCTTGGCATGTATCTCAAGAACAGCTTCGACGGCTTTTGTAATGTAGTTTTCGCACGGCTCCTGCACGTAGTGTATGTCCACGGATGACAATGGATCGGATACGGTGATTGCTGCTACGTCATGGTCATCAGCAAAATAATCCATAAACACCTGTATATCTGCGGACGAAGACACTATGACAAGCCTTAAATCGGTCCTTCGTCTTTTCATAATCTTTTTGACCAGTGCAAGCAGCGTATCGGTTCCGATGGCTCTCGCCTGAGCTTCGTCGACGACAATAACCGAGTACTGAGACAGTAGCGGATCTGTAAGACACTCATGTATCAGGGCATCGCTGGTCATGTACTTTAGACGTGTGCTTTCTGGGTCGCAGAGACTAGAAAATCGGACAGAGTAGCCTACAGTGACGCCTAGCTCGGAGTTGGTCTGCTGGCTAACACTATAGGCAAGCTTTGCTGCAGCAGCGGGCTCTGGATAAACACATGCAATTATTTTGTTGTTGGCGGCCCAGCCGGATTCCAGCAGATACTGTGGCAGCTGAGTGGATTTTCCGATCCCTGGTTCGCCAACCACGACTACCACATTTTTGCTTTCTACCAAATACAGAAACTGCATTCTGTGTTTGAATACAGGAAGCAGATGCCGCTGGTTAGCCGATATATGCTGCTTATGCTGCTCGATAGCTCCGAAATGACTGCGAAATACTGTAGAATCTGTGTTGCCGTCAACGCTGGCATTGCGATCGCTTGTGCGTGCATGTTTTGACATTATCTATAAATGCGTGTGTGCAGAATTAAAAATGGTAAGAAAATAGTAAGCCCCCTTGCTTAATAATTTATAAAGCGGCATCAACATTTATCCTCAAGCTAGCGCCTATACAATAAATTATTTTTTATTCAACATATGGGCTTGAACATGCGCTTTTTTAATCGGAGCGATTGTTGCGTAAAATATGATATGGCCTTTGAGAGCAACATTTGCTGTTTAAAAGCAAAAAGTTTTTGTATTTAAACAAGAAAAAAAAAAAAGAAAGCTTTATTATTTAAAAACTTCTGCAGTATTGTATGTCAATCAGCTGCAATTGCTCAGCATGAGGATACTCAGTCTTAAAGATCTCGTTATATCCTTTCAGATTTTCTAAAATGAGTCTATTTGCGTAGAAGCGTTCAAGCTTTGGAAGCCGAAGAAGAAGTCGATCTAGACACCATATATTATAGTGAATATTTGTGTTGCGAGTTGCACTTCTTACTTTCAACGTGTGAAGCTTGCCGTCAAGTGGCTTCAGGCTTTGCGGCAATCTTTTATCCCTTTTGGAAGCCTCATAATATGGTCTGTATTGGAAACTGACGTAGTTTGCATACATTACGAGCAAGTTGGGAAGTTTCTTTAAAAACGTTACAAGGTTTTCATATGCAATGTCGTTGTGAATTTCAAGGATTTCAAGATTCATCCATTGATGGCTGCCTTGCTTCAGCGAAAATCTAGGAATGTTTACTGTAGCTCTTGCTGAACGAAACATATTCTTTGAGCGGAATAACATACCCACAGTTTCCAGATATTCGCTAGGATTATATTCGCCTACGTGTAGATTTTCTTTATCTTTGTACATCATACTTAGGTGCTTGCAGTTACAAATATTTTTATCTGCAACCCAGTTGACCATGTCTAAATCACCACGCAGGTTAACCAAATCCATATTGCCAGGGAATATAAACTGCGCTTTATCATACTTTATCTTTCTGTATGTATCGTCAACATACAGTTTTTTAAGCACAGGAAACTCGATTGTTATGTTACAATATGGTTTAACAGGAGATCTATCATTGAAACGGGATCCCGTAGTGTAAAATAGCTGAAGATTCTGGAGACTACTAAACCTTACACGTGGCTCATCCTCATCTTCTATGCTAAATATGTTCCATTTAAATTGTGATGGAATGTCATATAGCCTTAGATCCGTTAGTATATTCAAGTTTATCCGAGCAAATAAACTGCTGGTACTTGCATACGGCTTGACTGAAAGCTTTGTGATATTGCCCAACATCATGGTATCATTGAATAAAATATTGGCATTTGTTTCTAAAGCCAACAGATTGCTAGAATAACGACTTATTAGCTGTTGAATAAACATATTCTCTAAAAAGCTTGAGCTTTTGTACAGCATTGTCAGTCTGTTAACATTAGGTACATTGGTTCTGAATATTTTAGCAATATGTTCCAATCTTTTATAATCATCAGCAGTTGACCCATTATCATGGATATTAAAAACCATGGATGTGATAGCCGACCAGTCAGCAACCCGCTTACTAAATGTATTGTTATACTTCATCACCTTTTTAAGTGTACTCAAGCTATCAAGCTCGATTGCACATCTTTTAGTAAACCTGGTGCATTTAGAGCTAATAATGAGGCTTGCATTGCTTATATAATAAATGCCATCATCTTTTCTATAAAACCACATCCTGGAAAACTCATTGTTCATGTTGTCAACGAAGAGAGTCTTGTATACCTCTGGCAGCGCGTTTGCTCTCCATGACTTGCAAACTCCGACAATAGGCAAGGATTCTTTAAAGCTACTAAGGTCGAGGTAGTCGAATTTTATGAATGCAATAATCCGAGAAAAATGAATAGTGGTAAGACGGTTATAAGCTTGCATTGCGGATGTATGTGACGTTTTATTTTATTTCTAGAGAAAAATAAAAGTGGATTAAAGAGAAAATACTCTCGAAAGCAGCTTTTAGCCTTCAAATACCAATCCATCGTTTGTTAATTGCTCTCATTTTTTATTTTTCCTTGATGAGTCTTTTAAAAATATTGTGTATTATATAAAGGAACTGTGCAGCTTGCTTTTTCTTTTTTAATTGTTTTAATTTACCTATTTTCTTTTGACATTTTCTTTGAAAAACCAATTAATTTTGTAAAGAAACCTGCCAAACAAATGCATATTTAGCCACCAACACCCATCCCTGTCCTTAATCGACGCCTTTCCGGTCTATTGCCACGCATAGTGCTATAGAGTAAACATGTATGCCGATCTCGTAATATTGCCCGCACGATCCGCTAAAAAAATTGAGAATAAACAAACACTCCTTACTTGACGTCTTCCCTTGCTTATAATTACCTCGAGTTCCAGACCAGAGTCTAAAATTAAACACTTTTATTTTACTTCAAAGCTTACTAACTATTGAGATAATTAATCACAATAAATTAAGAAAGCCTCCAAGGTTAATGCATTCCCTATATAACAAAATAACTAATAATTACTTTGTTGGAATGATATACACATTGTTTCTCACATGCTGATCGCGCTTGTAGACCGGTTTTTTCAGTGCCAGGTTTACACTGTTTTTAATCATTTCTGGCTGATGGTCATTTTAATCACGTATTTTGATAAACTTGATACTTGGCAAAACACTTGCCATCAGAACTATGTATTCGCAAGCTCGGCGGTTGGTATAGAATTTCATATCCACAATCCAAATTGTCTGCACATTGGCCGGATTGCCCTCAAACCATGCTTGAAACTGCTGTATTTCCTCGAAAGTGGGTAACTTCCTGACCATCATCTCGGTATCTTCTTTAAGAGCCAAATACGCTGTGTGCAAGTTTTTAAATCCGATAAACAACTGAACCGCCTCGCTTGCTCTCAAAAATGTTTTTCAAAGATCAAGAGTACGCAAATTATCAGAAAACACCATGTTTGGCAGTATCAGCTCCGAGAAGTTTTCAAATCCTTGCAACTGATTGGTGACTGTATGCGCAGATAATGACATATTCAACACATTGACAAAACCTTATCAATATTTGGACGGGTCGGCAAAACATAACTACGTTCCCATCTAAAACTCACCCTTTCAAGGTTTATGAACGAGCCGGGTTTAATAACGCTAATGTTGTGGAGTAAATCGTACACGTAATTGGTAATTACCAGGTCCAGAACGCGAATATAGGGTTTAATATGCTCAAAAATATTCGTTATATTAAAAGGAAATTCGCCAATGCATTGAAGAATCTGAAGTGCTGGAAATGGGTTGACAGAGCCAATCGGTTTGTCCTCTGTGGTTGTTCCGGTGCAATCATTCAAGCGCAATTCTTTTAAACGCGGATATACTAGAACATCTCTGCCATCAGACGACCTTATCATACAGGCTGTCCAATTTACACCAGTTTTTGAGATTGAGATGTACTCAATTGTTTTGCGGCATCGGCAAAGTAGCTCCAGCTTCTCTCGTCCTCCGGATGTTCCCAGATCAGCCAATACAATGCGACTAAGAGTAGTGTTTTGCAACGATTTAACAACAGATGTTGGCAGAGCTAGTCCGGATATATCAAGGTAACTAGTATTTCTCTGAAACAGGCTAGAGAGCGTAAAGATAATCTTTCGAAATGCTTGGTTGCACATCGCCTCATTAATTGCATAATATGGCACACAAATCTGGAATATGCGCCTGTTTAGAAGCAGTCTATCAAGGTAATCAAAACAATATGATATCTTGGCTTTAATATTATCCGTGTCAAACTCAGCTTCTCCAGAATACAACTTTGGCTGGATAATGCGTCATTATCACATTGACCACTTATAGTCAGTGGATTAGGAACGGACAATAAAAACAAGGATTAGTGGGTGGAGTCAGAATAACAATGTAAAATTATAGCTAATGCGTCAGGTTCAAGCTATTTTAACAATGCTTAATGTAAGGTTCAATTATGTCTTTCTTTAGTTCTATTTGTTTTTATTAAAATTATATTATAATAATTTTACAATCAATTAATAAAAAAATATGATAGTTACTGTGTGCTTAGTAAGGCACTATTAGATAAATATATTTTGTTTACAATTCAAGTGTTTCAACTTTTTAATGTATATTGAACATATATGTTTATTTTACTAATAAGTGGAAAAAGCATCCAAAAATTATAGTGTCATAAACTAAACAATATTTCTAGGACTTTCTAATAATTAAAAGATAGTGTCAGTAATATAACATAAAATTTGATAATACGTGTATTTATACCATGATATTTGACAATTATCATAATATTATTGTCTTATATTTTAAATAACGTTTTGCTCTTTGGTATAATATCTCAATTGTATATCATTATATACCGTATTTAAGACATTAAATATTCTTAATCGGAATTACTGTAATCTGACTCATATTCAAATTCTTCTATTAGACGAAATTCGTACTTATCATTTCCATTTCCATTTTCATATTTAAAAATGAGGTCCTTAAAAGTCAAATTATTATTTTTGTCTATTTCATCTAACATTATTTGTAATTTCTTAATTCCATTCCATTGATTCAACTGTTGTTTAAAATTATCTGCAGTTATATAAAACCTATCTGCAATAATCTTCTTGTTAGTCTCTTTAAAGATGAAACGATGAATTACACTTCTAAATTCGCTAATTCTCATTTGTGGATTAAAAGCACTTGATATAGCCTCATGTGGGACAGTCAATTTTAGTTTATATTTAACAGTGTAAGACATAGTAATGTATATTTAATATTTTGGTGCTAGGTCCTGAAGAAAGAATTGTAATTGGTAAATTAATAAGATGATGAATAGGAAATATATTCTAACAGGATTTTTCTTCTTATATACCCAAGTTTGCAAATTCCCAATTCCATTCCAAAAACCAATACGTTTGCTAAAAAAATGAATGCGCAATAAAAATTTTATTGCCTAATAAAAATACAAAAAACCCCTCTTTTTCTTTATTTTTCCAGTCAAAATTGCTTGGCAAATTTACATGTAGCAAAATCGTCAAAACAAAAATTCAACCTGCATGTTCATGCTTAAACCATCTTAAAACCTAATCAACAAAGGCAAAGAAACAAAACAACCCTTTGAAGTACAAAGTGCTGTCTTTAATGTGACATCCAAGCGAATGAGGTTGCTTTGTGGTTATTTCCTTTGAAATATTCTTGGCAACATGTAAATAGTGCACTTAAGATAGGTTAAAAGCTTGGATTTTTAACAATATTTTATAAATAATTAAAAATGCGCAAAAAATTTTTTTTGCTATTTTCTTTGCTTTTGTCATTTGCTTTCTGGTTAAAAGATTCAAAAGAAACAATAAAACGCTAAGCTTTTCTTTTGCATAAAACCAATCAAGTACACCAACTCTGCTGTTTTACTCAGTAAACTTACTGTTTATTTTTTTTTTAAAAAAAAAAACAATAAATGTAAAAAGGACACACAACAGCGCAAATTTAAAGAAAGCAGCTATTTTTAAAGAAATAAGCTTGGGTTGGCTTTAAAGGGTTTGCAAATAAAAAATTGTTAATGAAACACAACCGCAGCAATTTTTTCATTGTTTTTTGTCTACTATATTTTAGATTTTATTAAGAAAAACAATAGACACTGTAAAAGGAAACATGAGCTTTTAAAATTCCTTTGATGGTTTAGCAAAAACTTGCTTCATTAAATCTAAAAATATTCCTTACTGTCTTGTTTTTTTTATTATTTGTTATATTTTTTTACTTTTCCCAAGTTGAATAGTTGGAGGTAGCCATTGGCCACCTTGGTAGCGGGTTTCCTGCCTTCTAGTGCGGCTTTCACACTTTAATTTTCTTTATTACTTTTGGTTTTTTATATTAATTTTTATTTGCTGGTTGGCTGGTCCTGAGTCCGTGTGAAGAAGTTTTTTGAGCCTTAAAAAAGAATAACCCTACATTGCAGTCAGCCAAAATACATGTTTTATAATAAAGCCAATCTGGGGTCCAGAGAGGGTCTATACCCACTGCTAAGGTAAGTTAAGGATTTTCATAGACTACCTGAGCAGGGCAAAATGTAAGATATGCTTATTACGCTATTGATAATAAATTTATCTGTTGAAAATGCAAGTTTGTTGTATGTTGATAAAATAGTGTATTAGGAATATATTTTAAATAGCGTGATTAAATATAAAGGAATAAATAATCTTTTAAGCGTAAGAAATAATAATAAAGCTAAGAAACCTTTTCCTTATACTTGCAGATGAACGGCTCATATATAGTCACGACCCTTTCCCACAGGTTTTCCTGACCTATATCGCTACATATAAATAACCCAAGAAACGTGAGTATAATCAATGTGTAACATTAATAAACCACTCAGTTATTATAAATTAATTCATATAGTCTATTAAATGTTTAAATAAATATATAATTTTTGTGTAAGTTTAAATTAGTGCATGTGTAATATTAGCAATATGTAACACGCAGTCAACATACATTGTTTATATATAAACTAGCACATTTATTCACAAAACATTCTAATTATTGAGCAGATAACATGGCTACCAAGTCTCATATGCTGATCTAATTGTAAATGCTGAGTTGTCCGCATCTAAAAATATGTGGCTTAATATGTAGCAGTATAGAGTTTAACAAGCGCGTCTAAATCCACAGAGAAGGGATAATTTGCAATTTATTTTCTCCAGGGAATTACAATAATATTTATTTAAAAATTGTTGCGCAAAACTAATAAACCAACGCTTTGGGACCAGCTTTTGCACAGTTTTTGTCAAAGTAGTCATTCCAATCTGGATGTCATTAACAAACCAATTATCTTTTTTTACAGAGTACCAGTCAACTCAATTTTAAAAAACGATGCCAAGGCGGTTTAACAAAAGCTTTTAGGCATATGTTTGCAATTTGGATCTCATTTCTTAAAGTCTCAGCATTAAGCAGATCAAGGGGTTGGATTTCGGAGGCGCTGCAAGCGCCCAGAAGTTGAAGATGGTTATTTATGTTGTTCAATAAATGCGGAGTCACCGACCAATGCTTCTCCTAGTCGCAAAAACATAAAATTTTATAAATTTTATAAATTTATGCATGTCGAATATAAAAAACATGTAAATTTGTAAGTGAACATGCATATAGGGGTCACACGATAAACCCGTAAACAGGCACATCGCTTGTAATTAATTTGCTTTATTTATAACACATGCAGTTTATTGTTGTTAACGTCATATCTCGTTTTTATTCCTTGCTAATCTGATGCTTTATATTCAATTTTCATATATTTCTGACACTTATAAAACATGAATTCGCTTGCTCAGGAGCTGCCATTGCATATTATCAAAGACATTGCAGTCTATATTTGCAGCTTAGAAAATGACTATCCTCAGTTTGGATCGCACCAACAGGCTGTGAAGAGACTTTCGCTTTTACCGCTAATGTTTGTCTGCAAGAGTTGGAACGAAGGAGTCAGCTCTATATTTTATTGTTCGGCGCTTTTTTCCTTTGACAAAATGAAAACCATGTCTGGTCCTTTGAACGGTAGCACAGTTATTACTCTTGGCAATCTGATTAATTTTGGGAAAACTCGGTTTCTGAAGGTGCTTACCTTTTACGTATCGCCAACCGATTTTTACTGCTCTGAACAGTCCATTGAGCCATTGAAAAGAGTACTCGATACATGCGGCCCGCTAAACAGCGTGTATAGCGTGAATGTAGCCATGGTATATCACAAAGGCGCGGATGACTATAGGGTCACTTCACGCACGGCTTTACAAAAGTTTATTGCAGCAAAGGATTTGCTTGATTCAAATATGGGGGTATATGTCAGGCACCTTAATTCTCTTTTACCAAACTGATGCGCATTTGGGATATCCAGTAATTTTTACAAACCATCATTGAGCGCAAACGGCCCAAATGTAAGCCAATATGTGTTTGATTGGTTCCCAAACCTGTTTGGCAGTAATTTTAGCCATTTCACAAGTGGTTGCAGCTTGCCAAAGCAGGTTTATAAATATCTCAGTGCATCTTCTCTGACTATGGTTAATTTGATGAGTCAAAAGGATTCGGGACTTTTAGAAGAGTTATTAAGACAAAGCCATGCGACTCTGGAACGTATATGCGTAGGACATCTGAACATTGACTGCGTTGCAAATATGATCCGCCCAGATCTCGATAGAAATGCACCTGTGTATTATCGACTGAAGCAACTTCGAATTGTTTCGCTTAAAGGCTCTCCTAAAGACAAAGAGTGGCATATTTCCAACAATCCATTTCCAGCGCTTGAGGTCCTGACCTGCAATGGTTGTTTCCCTTTCAACTCGCACATTGTTTTACAGAATGTAAGAAGCTATTTACGGGTGCTTAGGATTGATGTAGATAAAGATATGCTTCACATGCTTAATAAGCATCGCGTTCTTGATGCTGGATCTTTTAAATCACTAAAAGTGGTTTCACTAGGACGGTCGCTCCAAGCAAGCCAGCCGGGGACACTGCATGCTATTGAGATATTTGTAAGAGCGTTGAATCTGTGCTCGACCGCGCATACTGTGCATAACCGCTTACTCTCTTTTTCTCGGTACCCTGATAATGTGTTTCAGCGCATAGAATCTTTGGATTTTTTGCGCGTTCTTGATCTAGGCGGAACCTACCTGGGAGCAGATCAAATCATACAGTTCTTGAGTCGGGCTAAAAAATTATACGAAGCACCGTTGGCGTTGTTAAATCATAACTTTGGCGGCGAATATAGTTCACTGTCTGATGACACGATTATCGAGTTTCGAGAAAAGCACAGTAAACACCAGTCGAGCGTTCAGCTAATCAAGCTTGTCAGCTTTTCTTCTGACGAGTCTATAGAAGCAGCAGCATCGATTGTGATGATTGCAGACACGCTGCCGAGTATCAAAAAAGTGATTGTAGCTAAACGCTATAACCCTGAAGGTCAACAAATATTGTCGAACATTGGCCGTATTATAGCTGAATCTATTTTCAAGACCAATGACGATCTTCAAAGTGTTCGGTTCGTGTGCTGATTAAAAGCTTTTCGGGATGATTATGTAAACTGTTTATTTGTGAATGCCTTATTAGATGTTTAAAACATCAGACGAGTTTGAACCAACAAGTAACGATACTATACGGATTTAAATACATCTCTATAAACATTACCGGTTTGAGATTTGTTGCACTGTTATTTCTTTATATTTATTACATAACAAATTCCCAAAACAAAACGCCGGTTCTTTTTTTTTTAAATCAGAGTCCTTGGCTTTCCTTGCTTTTCAGCCAGTCCCTTTTGTTTTTCAGAGACAAAAATTGATCTTGCACGATCCATGTCATCGACAGTGTTTGCGCGACGCAAGCATTCGTTCATTATATCCTTGTGCTCCTTGCACTTCCACACTACGCCAATGGTGTATTTCGAGCTGCATTCCGAGAAAAACTTCATCGCATCCGCGCACCGCGCATACGAATGCTTGCGACGCATATCTATGACCTTGTTTTCTTCCCTCCGAGTTAACGAAGCTAAACGCAGGTTTGGAGAGAGCTCAGGCGCCTCGACAGGCGGGCCGGGCGTCATAAGCTTTTCTTTTAGTTCTGGGTCCATTGGGCTTTAATTTAGCGTCTGCAATAGGTAAACCTATATTTAAATGGGAAAACTAGAATAAAACTTTGTTTTATGTACAAGTAGCAATTAGAAAGTGAATTGAAGAAAGAGAAGACAGAGAAGAAAGTAACTGAACAAAATTCCCGCTTTATGAAAATGACCTTGATCTGATTAAGAATGCCACTGATCAACGTGGAATGCAGCCTTTTTTTGCTTTATCTCTGGCTTCGGAAGCCCGCAAAGGAGCTGCTTGAAAGATAACGTCGTGCTTCCAGATTAGGGATGAGCAAAACGACACGGACCATCGTTATAAGAAGAGCGTCAGATTCTACCTGCTCCCTTCCCCTTTTTTCTCCTGGCTTTCTTTATTTTCCGATTGAAACCTCCTCTTGTTTTCTTCAAAAAAAACAGTTCCTTTACCTTCTTTCTCAAAACCAACGAAAATGGCCTCGATTAGACCTGTTCTCAAGGCTGGCGCAGCCGTAAGTATCGACTTTGTTTTCCTGCTTTTCCCAAACAAACACCTTGAGACAGCGGTGTATTAGTTTACTCTGCTGGAGCAGTTGAGTGTTGTTCGAGGTTTAATGTATACTGGCTATACACTGCACACATTAAAAAACAAATAAATACTCTGCGATATCCATTTTTTGCACTTTTATTTATGGTTTAGCTACGCCAAGCTGTTGTTGCCAGTGTCCAGACTGCTTCCAGACTGCCGACTGTCTCTGGCGCTGCGCGTGCGTTCTCTGTTTCTTCCTCTCAGCTTACGGTAAGGCTTTCAGAACATACCAGGAGCTTGGTGCATCAGTATACATAAACCGTGGTTGACCAGCAAATACTAACTAAAGTCTATTTCTTTTCTAATACTGCTTAGAAGATGCGCTTGGAGCGTGATACCATGGGCGAGCTCGAGGTTCCTGCAGACAAGTACTATGGATGCCAGACCGCACGTTCCAAGATGAACTTTGATATCTGCGCTGACACCGATCGCATGCCCGACGCAGTGATCAAGGCCATGGGCGTTTTGAAAAAGGCAGCAGCTATCGTTAACCGCGAGTTTGGTCTTGACGTCCGCGCCAGTGATGCCATCCAGCAGGCAGCTCAGGAAGTTATAGAGGGCAAGCTGATGGACCACTTCCCTTTGGTTGTCTGGCAAACTGGCTCTGGTACACAGACCAACATGAACGTGAATGAGGTTATTGCAAACCGCGCGATCGAGATCCTTGGCGGCGAGCTTGGTTCTAAGGACCCTGTTCACCCTAACGACCACGTCAACAAGAGCCAGTCTTCCAACGACACTTTCCCCACCGCTATGCACATTGCTGCTGTTACCGAGATCAACAGCCGTCTGCTGCCTGCTCTGAAAGAGCTGCGCGACGCTTTCCAGAAGAAGCAGGAGGAATTCGCCGACATCATCAAGATTGGCCGCACGCATCTTCAGGATGCTACTCCTCTGACTCTTGGCCAAGAGTTCTCTGGATACACCCAGATGCTGAGCAACTCGATCGAGCGCATCGAGGCAACTCTTCCTCGCCTTTCGCAGCTTGCGATCGGTGGCACCGCAGTGGGAACTGGCTTGAACACCTACACCGGCTTTGATACTCGCATGGCCGAGCAGATCTCTGCCATCTCTGGCTACAAGTTTACCTCGGCACCCAACAAGTTTGAGGCACTGGCTGCCCACGATGCCCTGGTCGAGGCTTCTGGAGCATTGAACACCGTTGGTGTTTCCCTGTTCAAGATTGCCAGCGATATCCGTCTTCTTGGCAGCGGTCCTCGTTGCGGTCTGGGTGAGCTGCAGCTTCCTGAGAACGAGCCTGGATCCTCGATTATGCCTGGCAAGGTCAACCCTACCCAGTGCGAGTCGATGACAATGCTCTGTGCTCAGGTCATGGGCAACCATACGGCGGTGACTTTTGGTGGAGCCAACGGTCATTTCGAGCTCAATGTTTTCAAGCCCATGATGATCTACAATGTTCTGCACTCTGTCCGCCTGCTTTCTGACGGCTGCAACTCGTTCCGCCTGAACTGCGTCGAAGGCATCCAGGCCAACAAGGATCGCATCAACAAGCTGCTGCACGAATCCCTGATGCTGGTCACTGCCCTGAACCCCTATATTGGCTACGATAACGCTGCCGCTGCTGCCAAGAAGGCTCACAAGGAAGGTACTACCCTTAAGCAGGCCGCCATTGCCCTGGGTTCTCTGAACGAGGAGCAGTTTGACCAGTGGGTGCGCCCCGAGAATATGCTTGGTCCCAAGGACTACAAGAAATAATTGTAACTTTGTTGGTCTTTTTCATTAACTGAAATGAATTTTAGTGTTTGACACCGATTCATGTATTCGTAAAAATACAAGTACCTGGTAGACGCAGTTGCTCTGAAACTACTTTCTTGACTACTTTCTTCTTGAGTTCTGCTAGATTTTTGGCTGTAGAAAGTTTTCCAGAGGTCCGAAACTTTGCAAGCGACTGGGCGGCGTGAAAACTCTGCTTCCTGCATAATTGCTATGCTTTCTTCATTTGTTGTAGCAGCAGCAGCAGCAGAAGTCGCAAGTCTTTTAATAAAGTGTATACACAAAAGAGAACTCCGTTTGGTTTAATTTGTCCCGTTAAACAAAAGATAATCAGTTTTCTTTATATAAATATAGTTTTTGCTCTACCGCAGCAAATATCTGGCTCTTTGAAAAAGTTTTAAAAATAATAAAGTCTCTACATTGCTGGCCATTTTATTATACAAGAAAAAAAAGACAAAGTATATGTGAAGACCTCATTTAGCATGTTTTTTGTTTTTCTTCTTTTTTATTTACTATATCGCTTTATTAACAACTTCTTTTTTTTGCGGGATATTTATTTTTACACCTTGTAACTATTTAAACGAAGTTTCATTGGGGCACGTCTGTCGAGAATAAACTATATATTACAGAAAAAGCTACTAAATCTAAGCATCATGTTACAATAACGCATTGTTATGAGAATAATTGGATGTTGAATATTGAGTAAATAACAAATCAAAAAACGACTGCACCAACTTGACTATATATCCACCCGTCGATCCGCTATCTTCCTGTCCGTGTTCCTTTGCTAGTCGGGTTACCACCGCACCTTCCGTCATACTCACTCAACCACTATACCGTCGCGTATAACTATTGTCGCTCCCATCGATGGCCTGGCTCACACGCCCCCTTATCTTAATCTGATCGTAGTTCCGTTGATGTTGTATTATCCACATCATCTATAAAAAGGAGAGGTTTGTCGTACCACCAGAGAAGTTGTTTCTTTGTCAACTTTTTAAGTTTAGCATTTTCTTTGTTTTTAATCACTTGGTTCGTTTTATTTTTAAATTGTATCATCGTTAACCACAAGGATATGCTATGTTTGTTGTAGTTCTCTCTGATTAGTTGTTTTACTACTTAGCGAGGATTATTATAAACGGCCATTTTTAACAACAAATATTTGATTGAATTTCCCTCTTACGCGTTTTAGTTCGCACATCAGGTAAGTTGTGTTTTGTGTTTTGTGTTTGGCAAATACTCATTTAATTACTAAATAACTTCTATTTCTTTTCTTTTTTGCAATATCGTTTTTATATTATATTTATGTACTATACGGAACTTTTCAAAAATTTTCTGTTGGTCGATTCACTATGACTGAGCCCTTCAGCAACTCGTTCGTTGTTTAACTACATGCCCCAGCGTTCAAAAATGTTAAATGTGATGGACACATGGCAAATAACTTGGGTTTTTCCCTTTGTTGCGTGTTGTGTTTTGCGTAACTTACAACTATTGTGGTGGAAACGGCTCTATATAAGCGCCCTGCACAGCAACTTAAAAAACCAAGCTATTGACGAACTCCCCTGACCTTAAACAATTTCAGGATGCAATACACCTTCAGTCGAAGGTAGCCTTTGGCTATCTTCGGAATACGGCGTTTATAGGCTATTTTTATTTTAAAATTTTCTATAGTGTAATAGCCCGTTACAATAATTTATCAGGCAAAAAAGTTACATTCCAAGTTCATGGTGCTGCTGGCGAATTCTTTCCAGGGCCTGCTGTTGAGCATCCGCCATGACAGCCCAGAGGTCGTCCGAAATTTCCTTTTCAAACTCTGCTCTTCTGGCAAACGGATCAAGGATGCTTTTGTCCAAGTGCTCATCCAAAAACCCCTTGGTCTCTTGTTCAACAGTTTGATTGCCGACCGCGAGATCCATTCTGACTGCTTCTTCCTCTCTAGTGCCTCTGGCTATAGATGACATCTTTGGATTATCAAACAACTCAATACGAAGACGCATCACCAACATAGCAAGTACCATGTATCCCTCAAGCTTAAGAAATTTAGACGCAATTCTTGTCGAGAATGCCTCTGATGTCATTTGATTCCGCTTGCTGGAAGCCGACGACTCGGCATTGCCTTCAGCCCAAGCCTTGATCGGAAGATACTTATTTGTATCGACACTCTTTTCGTCTTGGTCGTTGATGCCGAATGTACCCAGCCAGCACAAGATATATATCAACGATTCCCAGTCGTCGAGGCTGGTGCGCTTGATCGCCAGCTCGTCCAGGTTGGCTATGCTCATGTACGGCAGCGTGCCAGTCATGTTTGCGCGCGGCCGTGCCGACTCTTCGGATGCCCACACGGCGCAGTCAAAGTCGATCAGCATGCCATGGGCCATTCCGTCGGAGTCCCTGGTCATCAGCATGTTGTACAGCGACAGGTCTCTGTGCAGGATATCGCATCGGCGCAGAATCTCCTGGTGCGCCTTCATTACGTCGGCAGCAACGACA
>JANBRK010000188.1:0-26057 GCA_027577815.1 Coemansia sp. RSA 485 | reverse complement strand
TGAAGAGTGGAATAGAGGCGTTGGGCTTGTTGATATTGGCTTTATTTCCTTTTAGGACAGACGACGAAAGTAATAAAAAAAAAAAGAGAAACGAGAAGCTCAACTAGGCAAAGAAGGAGCGGGAGGGAGGCGTGGCCATTGGTGGCCTGTTATAAATGAAACAACATAACGACTTAAAGGCGACGTTGCCCAAACAAACGGGATACAAGAAAGAAAGGGCGCCACTTGTGCATTTTCCAAGCGCCGAACCCGCTCTAGCGATTCTGGGCTGCAGGTGGGTTCTTTTTTGTATCTGGTTGATGCAACGCACGTGCGTCGTTGCATGGGTGTCCGGTGTCTGTTTCGGCAGGCTATCGCTTGAACCATTTTTCCAGACGTTCTCCCTGCTTCCAACCAAGGCCGTGGCAATATGCGATTCTGTCAACAAGGCATTCTACGCGTGAGCTGCTTAGAAGCCCACTCACCCCCTGCTTATCTGCAAGCTGCCATGCCGGGCAGCCGCTGCATTTGCAAAGCGACGGACGGGAAAGGCCGGCTGTTTTTGGGGGAGGTAGGACACACAGGCAGGCGATATGCGTGTGAGCACAGGCCTTGTGCACGCACAAGCCCAACAAAAGGCAAAAAGAAAGAAAAAAAGGTGGCCGTTTATAATAGCGCCATTCTACAAACGCTCTTGTTTCGATGTCAATTGTCTAGCTTAACCTTGACAAAGGTAAAAAAATAAAAGCACAGCGATTATCCCGCATGCTGCAAGCAAAAAAAGCGGCTGTTATATTGCAGACTAGCATCGGTCGAGATTCACAAGACACAAAGTGTGCTCACGCAGCACAGCCAGATGTTTTCCGACCTTGAGCAGCCCCAGAAGCTCACCAGCGCCCAGGTCCACAATGTTCTGCACGGCGTCGGCCGCGCGCCTGCTGTCAGTCTGGCGGTAGATGTAGATCCGGCGCTGCGTCTCTGCCAGCACAGCCACCGACATCTCAGCATCGACATACATAAACCTTTTTTCGCGCTTGCTTGCCTGGACGTACGACAGCGCGGCAAACGATCCCACATGTCGTGCGTCTACCACACCGTCTACCATGCGTCCAATTCCAAACACAGCGCCGTCGACATCAAACCGAAGACACACCGGAGGCACCAGCGGCGCCCATCCGCTTGTTTCTTGGCGTTTGCTTTCTCTTGCGCACGCAGGCTCTGGGAACGAGCCACAAAGCCAGTCGGGCGACCCAGCCGCGCTGTTGGCCTGCATTTGGCCCGAGCACCAGCTGCGCACAGAAAATTCGATCGATGAGTCACTCTGGTCCAGATCCGCTTCGTCCTGGTCGATGGCATCGGCCGCCGAATGCAGCGGCATGCGGTCTCCGGCGGTGACCAGATTGTCAGACGTGTACTTTGACAGCCGGTCGCGGATCACGGCAAACTCGCTCGGATCCATGGTTTCGAGAACACTGTCGTCGGTGCTGAACACTGATGGCCACCGCACGCCGGCACGCGTCTTTTCAAGGTACAATGTCAGAAGCCGTCCGTTTTCCAGCGTCCACACAGAGTCATCAGCCGCTATGTGGTCAAAGAACGCTGTGCTGTTGAACGAATACTTGCTTTCGCATTCAGGTGCGTTGGCGAACTGAAGCGTAAGCGACACGCGCGTCAAGCTGCACATTATCTGCTGGGCGCCGACCGAGATGGGGAGCTGAATGCACACGGTCACGTCGCTGTCCGTCTGCATCCAGTAGTACGCGTCCAGGCTGCCTACTGGTATCGGCAGAGGCGGGGCTTCTAAGCCTGCTCCCTGCGTCTCGTCAAGTACTATGCCATCTCGCACGCCAAGCACAAACTGGTCGTCATCGATATGCTCGCAGTACAGTGGAATGGCGTGGCTGTGCAGCGTGTGGACGCTGACGGGCATAAGCAAAGGCACGCCTGCGTCTGGATGGCATGCATCGGTGCTAGGGGCTGACAGATCCACCTTTATTGCTTGAATGCAGTATGTGGGCTGTTGCCGGGTCTTTGTTGCTGCTGCTGATTGTTTGTGCGGCCGGTCAATACGGTTGCAATAATGCAGCCTAACCTCCGAATGGTCCGCAAAGTGTGCTATTGCTGCACTCACAACACTGTACAGCCTGCGACGATCAACACCATCTGTTGGCCCAGCAACCGTCGCCCCAGGACCTATGTCAAACCCACCCATCGCAATCCACCGATCGCCGATTATACTGCCGTCGTCAGTGCTCTGCTGCCGAAGCACATACACCTTGTCAAGCCCGTCAAACGCAAGAATCGTTCGTGTATCAAGGGAAAGCGCACACGGGTATCCAGCCAGCGCATGCTCAGAGTCTGCTGGCCGTGGCATATTGAATATCGCCATTGTCTGTGGACCCTCGTTGATGGCATCGATCTTTACCATGTTGACCCGGTTGGCAGAGTCGATGTAAAGCACTGTGTTTTCTGTTGGCCCTGAAAAAAGATGGTTAAAGTGGACCCGGGCGTGCGTCTCGTCGAACAGCAGGTGTGTGTTTGCTGGCAGCCTTTGCGGCTCGACTGGTGACGACAGCAGCGGGTACACCCGAACCACACTGTCTTCGCTGGTCTCTGCACCGGTCTCCACTAGCCGGAGCTTGTATCCGTCAAAGTGCGGGTTGAGCAGCTGCGGATCCACGTCAAACTTGAGTATCGAGTAGTCCATGTATCTGTATCTGTTTTAAAAGAGCGAAACGAGCAGACAGAAAAAAAAAGGCGGAGAGATGTCAAAAGCAAGCATGGTTGGGTTTTCGAAAAATAAATGCTGAACAGCGCATTATGCCAGTTTGCTGATCATGGTTTATTTTGATTTAATCGCTTGATCGCTAATTTTGTCCCTCCAAGTTTTATTGCCAAGTGCTTTGGCATGAGTTTTTTTTGAGACCAAAGACCCGCGAAATGGTATTTCGTCTTTCACTCTCTTACAGTTGTTTTATTTAACAAAGACCTCTTAATCCTTAATATTTATAACCGGGGCAAGCTTTACGGCATACACGTTAGAACGATGGCAAAAAGCAAAAACCTCAACTTTGAAATAGGGCTGCTGGAGGCATGTCTGAGAAGCGGCCGTACCTTCAAGCAGGCCACAGTGATCGAAGAAAAAAGAAAACGGGATGCCGAGAGACGGGCCAAAAAGGCTGCCAAGCTGGCCGAAGAGAGCGGCAACCCCGAGGAGGCCAAGGCCATACTGCAGAAGGCTGCCGACGAGGAAAAAGCCTACATGGAGGATTGCCTGAGGAAGCTCGAGGAGTTCCGTCTGAAGCGGTTCCACCGCAAATACCACGGCACTCGGATTCGGATGCGCAGCATGATCAAGAAGCACCTAACGATGGAGAAGATGCGGCTCAGCCGTCTGGTGAAGAAAATCAAGGCTGAGAAGGAGAGCCCGGCGCCTATTAAAACGCGCGAGGAGACATTGAGCACGATTTCGCCAAAGCTCGGAGAAGTCAACCAGAGAGTGAACAAGGCGCTGAAGAAGCAGAACAAGCTTAAGAACTCCAAGAGCGTTGAGGAAACAGAAGCGCTGCTCGAGAAGGTGACTAAATTGGATGCTGATTTCCTGGTCAAGGTCATGGAGTATCTGCTGGTCAGACGCAGCGCAACTATCAGAGCGGTAATAGGTGAGTCGGTGACCACGCCAGAGGTCGTTGAGGCTGCTGCAGACAAATACATCAAAACTTTCTTCAATGCCCCGCGCATTGTCAATTCGATCAAGCACAATGTGCTCGATCTGGAAACCGTGCTGGACGGCAACCAGAAGCATTTGCGCGCGTCGCAGAGTAGAAAGATGCAGGCAAACGGTATTGTTAATTTCGCGCGCAACATGGATTTCAAAGGCATTGCTGTGGAGGGCAAAGAGGGCGCTGATGGTGCTACGTTCAGACTTGACTCGGATCCCATTGCGGCGTACGTCGGCAGAGACAAGGCGGCTGCCAGGGAAAAGACGCTTGGCAAGAGCAAGGATGCCGAGGACAGCGACTCCGAAAACAGCGATTCAGAGAACAGCAATGCCGAAAATAGTGATGCCGAGAGTGGCGATGACAGTGTGGATGGTAGCGACAACGACAACAACAACGCCAGCGCCAGGGATGATAAGATGGACTGTGACTACAGCGACGTCGAAAAGTCAGAGCAGGAAGAAGAGGCAGCCGGATCCAAGCGCAAGAGCAAGAAGAGCGACAAAATGTCATCCAAAAAGAACAAGATCAACTACGAGAGCTACGACGAAGCCGAGGACGAGGACTTTGGCGCCATCTATGGTACCTCCAAGAAGGGGTCCAAGAAAGCACCCAAGAACCGTCCTGGCCAGCAGGCACGGCGCATGATGAACGCCAAGATATACGGCGATGATGCCAATCATATCAAGGCTGTAAAGAAGGACAAGCACAAGAAGGACAAGCGCGAGAAAAACAGCGACAAGACCTCTTCTGCCCAGACTGAATCTGTGCATCCGTCGTGGGAGGCCAAGCGCAGGCAGAAGGAGATCCTGGACAAGGCCAAGGGCGTCAAGGGCCAAAAGATCGTTTTCGAGTAACTTTTTTTTTTGTAATATGGTTAGGCTTTTGTTTTTTTTTTACTTCGATTAATCAGGATGATGATTTTTTTGACTTTTTCTAAGCATCATGGAGGGCTTTGCTCATCGTGCTTTTTTGATTAATTTCTGCACCACATTATTTTTTATTTCTCTTTTCCACTGAATTTTTATTCACCCACGTCAAAATTCGCCTGTTTGTGCCGTTGTTTTTTCTATTTGTCCAGCTATCTATTTATATTTATATCGAGCTCTACGCAACGGCGGCATAGCGGCTGTTTTCCAACGTGTACAAATACCACGGCACGCGTTGATTTTTTTCTCTAATAGACCCGCAAGCGAAGAGCAGAGAATCCACAAACATTCGGTTCTTTTTCATTCCATTTCAGTACAGCCTACGCTCAGCTTATCGAGAATGGCACCAGTCATAATCTTTAAACCGTCAGATGTATGTATATCAGGAGCCGCGCCCAGTTGCTGTGTATTAAGAACTGTCTTATTAGCAGATCACTATGTTGCATAAACTCTCTACAAAAAAAGGCAACGCGACTAATATTAACTACAACACTATCTGCAACTATTCATACTGTTTTGTTGTATTTAAATATTGTTTAATAGGTATCGGATACAAATTTGTATAGCACTATGAGGGTCATGGATCTAAAGTTTGCACTTAAATACAGTCTGACTCTTCAAAGCTCACCAAAGTTTGCTGTGGGGTCGTTGTTGAAGGAAGGTTTAATATCCAAGCTGAAGGGGCAGCTAGCATTCTTTTTTAACAACAATCTTCATATAGAATACGGGAGGCTGCTAGGCTGCATATGGGAATATTCAAAGTAAGTGTTTTAGCTTTTCTAAATAGCTGTACACGAAAAACAAATCGCTGTAATAATGAATTGCGTTTTCCAACTCCCTCTCACCTTTTCTGCCAACACGCTGCTAATCTGTCTGTCTTGGAACCAAAAAGTGACTCATTGTTTGCTATTTAGAGATGTCGCGGCGTGTACTCAATACGAGTGGCGAGACAAAAAACTCTACAATATTCCTAAAAACGGTCCTTGGACTACGTTGCCAAATAGGCCCGTCGTGCTTTCCCAGGCAGGATCGTCAACATCCAATGGGCACACTTCCAGAAAAAGCGCCCATAAAAGCGGTCATAGCAATTCATCTACTACCCACCAGAATGCCATGATAACTGTCATTTCAAGCACTGCTTTCGAAGGCATAAAGTTTGCCGATTCCGACCAAGTGACGCCTATTAAAAGACTGTCTCCTCCGGTGATATTAAAGGCGACAAACGGGAGATTGCTGTCTACGATAAGCGAGTTCAAGCTTCCTATAGACGTTATCGACATGATCAACGACAGCACCAGGGGGCCTGATGACGGGGAGTATCGCATATACTGGTATATGTGTACATACTCGGATGCGTGCAGATTCAATACACAAACGCCCCAGCGGCCAGTTGAGATTTCGTACCCGTCCAGCTTTTCTCTAACTTTGAATTCACGGTCTGTTCCGACGACTGCGGTGGATGGGCGCTCTGGGATTGCGCCATTGGATATAACTGACATTGTCCCCAAGTCAAGCGAAGTATCAAACAGCATGGTTGTAAATTACAAGGTGGTGTCAATGTTTGTTGGCATGGCTATGCTGGCTAAAAAGCAGACAATAAAATCTATGATCAAGGATATCCGCGCCAAAAACGCGATCTCCGCCGACTCTGTGCGCAAGACGTTTTTCAAGTCATCTGGTGCCGATGACGACGATATAGTTTCGACCGGAGCGCTGGTCAGCCTAAAATGTCCGCTGGGCCTCATCCGCATCGCCATGCCCACGCGGTCCAAATACTGCCAGCACTCACAATGCTTCGACTGCGAAAACTTTTTGCAAATGAAGCAGCGCGTGCCGTCGTTCAAGTGCCCGGTGTGCTCGATAGCCATCAAGTCCTGGCGCGAGCTGATACTGGATTGTTATTTCGATGACATTCTGAAAAATACATCGGATAACGACAGCCAAGTGTATATCGAGGCCGATGGTAGCTGGAGGCCCAAGAGGCAGATGGCGGTTGAAGACGTGGATTCCTGGGACATGAACAAGCGGAAGTTGGTAGATGTTAGCAACCGGGATGCAATTGATCTGAGCGACTTTAGCTCAGGCGAGGAGCTGCCGGTTGGTAGGAGCAAGCGACATCGGTCGGATATCATTGACCTTACTCTGGATTCGGACGACGACGGTGGCGATGGTGGCGGCGCCAGCTTCAGAAACAATAGAGTCGTAACCGATTTTTCGAGCGACTGTAGCGAGGACGAAGAGCTTCCGCCAATGACCCAGGAGGACATTGCGCTTATAGATTCCGTGGCGGCCACATACTTGCCTGTGACCGAAAGCAGCATGCCTCAGGGACCCTCTGTGAACGAAATTACTCAGAACCTTTCTGCGACCAGTGCACCCCAAAATCCCTCTACGACCGGTGTTCTTCAGAACCCGTCTGTGGCCAACGCGCCAGCACCAGCGCTCTCTACTGCTGGACAGCCAAGCAGCGAAATTAGCCAGCGTACTCCCGACCCTCTTCCTCAACCGACTATGGACACACCCGCTCCTCAGAGCTCTACTCCACCTGCTGCTTTGCTGACAACCACGCCGCTTTCGCCGCAGCAAACGGCGACATCGACATCGACATCGACATTGGCATCGATGCCTATTACCGTGGAACAACAAACAACTCCGACTCGTCAATTACCGAGTTTCCAGGAGCTGCAACGACGGGCATCCTCAACGACAGGCGGATGGAAACTGGTAGATCGCAGGCACAACATACTGAATACGCCGAAATCAGTTCCGGCCCGCCTTGTCAAGAATAACTCTGGGCTTCGACCGCGGGTTTTTGATGCCACGGTTGACAGACCATCAGGCAGACGCGCAAGCATTGGTAACCCGCTCTCTAGTCCGTCCTCTGGCAGATCAAGCAGTATATCTAGGGAGCTATCCAGGGTAATGCCTTCTTACACTAATATTATGCGACGCATGATGGCGCGCTCTGCTTCGTCAATGCAGCTAAGATCTCCTGCTCAAAACCACCCTTCAACACCAACCCCGATTTCTAGAACCACCGTCAGCGCACCTTCGTCAATACCCAACACTGTACCAAGAACCAACGGATCAAATGGCTTTGCTGTTGCTCAGACGCCAATTATTGGTGTGTCACCTACGTATGCCTCGCTGTTTATGAACGCCGATTTCGCTGCAAACAACGCGCCAACGGCCGAATCTGAGTCTATATCGCATACTCAAGGGGGTGCTCATCCATCAGCATAGTCAATATCGTTACTAGGCGTCGTATTTATTTTATGCTGCCATATCATATGTATTTTTCTACTCATTACCATCCATGTGCTATTTCTCATTTTGAAGCCTTTAAGAAATCATGTGCAGGTGGCCCAAAAAATGACATTAAAATATTTTTTAATACTGGCTGGCAGGGCTGAGCAAAACCCGTTCTTATCCTAAAGCTTGTAGAACTGCATTCTTTCCCTCTGTCATTTATCGCGTTTCTTGCAGCGTTTGTTAACAGCATGGTGTCTTTTGCATTGCAAACAGCTTTATCTTCTATACAAGCATCTGTCTTTACCGCGGCACCCGCGAGCCGCAGCGGCATCAAAATCGGATGTATTCTGCAGAGTGTTCGGCGGTTTTCAGAGACGGAAAAAGGCGACTCTAGGCTTGTAAAGCCCATAGCGACCGGCGATAAGATCCCGCAGCCCAAAACCCCGATCTGCCTTGTTTCGCCAGAAAGCGCCAGTCCATACATCCAATATTCCTCCAAATACATCAGCGAGGGCTTATCGAAAACCGACATGTTCCTGTATCCCGAGTTTGTTAGTAGCACGGAGCATGATCTACTGGTGAAGAACTGCGAGAAAAAGCTGAAACGGCTGGCCAGCTCCTACGAAATGGGGCACTTTGACAAACGGATCCACAATTACCGCGAATGCTCGGTTGGTGCATGGCTTCCTAACAAGAGGGGAATAGGCGGACATATTGCCGAGGCTATCGGCAAGACGGTTGATCCGAATCCAGTCGACCTTCCAGACCGCAGACCACAGGGTGGGTCGGCTGGATGGACTACGGTTGGCAAATACGATGGCCAGATAAGACATGTTTTGGATCGTGTGTGGGATTTGTTTCCGGCCTCTTATGCGTGGCTGCCTCCGCATATCCTGGATCTTCATCAGGACGGCGAAATCCTGCCTCACGTCGATAACCCTGATTACTCTGGGTTTGTGGTCGGCGGACTGTGTCTGCTTGGTCCAGCAGTGAGCACGTTTAAGCATGTCGACGACCCAGAGATCCGCGTCGACGTCTTGCTTGAACCCAGATCGCTTTACTTTATGACAAACAAAGTCAGATACCAGTTTACTCACGAAATAACCGTTGATCCGCAGCAGCGGTCATGGCTGGGGCAGGAGGTGCCCAGGTCCAGACGCATCTCGCTCATGTTCCGAGATGCAAAGGAACCAGCAGCCGGATGGAAGAGCCTGGCTTGAAAACAAAGCGTTTCTAAAATATTCAGCATTGCGTATTACAAAGATTGGTGTTTGTTTTGTTTTTCCTAAACATACTTTTTTTTTTTTGAAAAAGAAAAAAAGACAAGAACAGAGTAAAAAAGTGAGCTGTGTAATTTAGGAGTTCAGGGGAGCCTCTCTGTGGGAGACAACACCCTGCTCGCCCATCGAGGTGAGGATAGTGATCAGAAGATCTTTGCCTTCGTCAAACTCCTCCTTGATCTTTTTGGTGATCTCAGCATCGTCAAGAAGCTTGACATCCTCCTTGGTCTCGCCTTGCTCGTTCATAAGGGTCAAGTAGTCCTCCTCCGAGATATCAATGAGCTGATATTCGTTACGGGTGACATGGGGGACATCGACGTTGTGGGTCGAGGGCGACATGTCTTCGTACTTGCGGCCGTTGAACAGATCGACACCCGAGTAGTTGACCTTGGCGTGACCGTGCTTGCCGGTCTTGGAGGTCGACATATCGATGATCTTGCAAGGACGGCCCTTCATGACAACAAAGCCGTTCTTGCGCAGAGCAGAGCACTGCATGGGGTAGGTCAGAGCAGCGCCGGAATCGGCGTTCTCAAAGTGGTGCTCGTGCTGGGCATCGTTGTCGGTGGCGGCGGGAGCGCTCATTGTTGGTTATTAATTAAACTACAGCCAAATAAGCAAATTAAAAGTTATTAGATTAGCTGGGCGAGTCCATCTATTTAGGTGTTGGAAGCAAAAAACAGAGGCAGGCGAACAAAGCAGTGAAAAACAAATATACGAACAAGCCACGTACGCAGCTGGAGACTGCTGTGTATGTGTTCCATCAGCAAGTCGTGGTCGGATTAGACCACAAGACCCGAATTTGGAAGCAAAAAAGACAGGTTATCATTTCTCCAAAGCGAAAGCGCCATATCGTAGGGGTTTATCGGAGGTTTTTTTTGTAAATAAAAGAACTGAAAAGTCAAAAACTTTTTTTTTGCGTGTCATCTTGCAAATTCAAAAAGGAGAAAAAGCGCGGATAGCACAGCATAAGAGCTCGATCAGCGAGGTAAAGACCATGCAACGGTGGTTCCAGACAAGAAAGGATACATCGTGTATATTCTGTGGCCTGCGTGCAATAAAAGAGACAAGAACTCTGGATAAAGCAGCGGCGAAGCTGAAAACCAAAAAAAAGAGGACCAGCAAGCAAACACTCTCAGCAGCCAGCCAAGGCTTATAAAGCAAAACAAGTCCAACGGTGACTTTTTTCGTTAAAAAAAAGCTATATACGAACCTTTATTTAAAAAGTGCTAAAAATCGAAAGTAGAACCAAGAAGATGAAAAGAAAGATTTTTTTTATTCTGTCACAGCAGCAAGGTCGGTTTTGATGGGGGAGACTTTGGGTTATTTTATTTCATGACCAGAGCCGTATTTTCTCTTTCCTCCTGCTCTTCTTTTTCTGCAAATGCACGTTTGAGGGGTGTTTTGGTCAAACAAAAAAAAGCGAGATTATGATAAAATTTTTTTCATGAATTATCAAAAAGTGGCTCGGTTCGATTCAGCTCGGCTCGGCTCTACAGTTTCCATATATGGATCGACGCGCCCCTACTCCAAAACATATGCATGCAACAACATCAGGAGTGTCACGTGAAAAACTTTACGCCCATGTCCTCGTCAGAGGTGCCGACAAACAGCTGCGCCTTGCCTTGGCTCTGGAGCACGTCCAGGGCGCGGCGGAGCGTGGCTGCATCGAGGTTGTGGAATTCCTGGCCGACGGTGTCATCGCCGTTTGTGAGCTCGAATAGAGTCAGGACAGTGTTGAACATGCCGCGCTCGTTGGCCCACTGGTGGATCATGCTGGCCCAGACATCGGGTTTGCGCCAGAAGACCAGACACGAGTCTTTTGTGTTCTTGGCGCCAGTCCACACCGCATTGCCTATTGACAACGACAGGCGAAAAAAAATCAGGGTGAGTTTACTTTTTGTGTGCCGGTTTTCAATAGAATCCTTGTTCAGAGGATGTGATTTATAGAGACCTACCTTGTTTGACCAGCTCTTCGACCAGCTCTCGCAGCACGTCTACGCGCAGCGATCTGTGAATCTGTCGGTTGGTAAATGGCGGCTCGGTGACTGCTTCTGCTAGCGACAAGGAATACAGCCTGTTGTGCTTGTAATAGGCGAGTATCAGCTCACACCACTGTCGCCGCTGCTCTCTCCACGTAGCCTCGTTTGGCTGCCTTCTACATAAACAGATGATTCGCAGCGCAGAAAGACACGTATCGATTTCTCTTTCGCCCTTGAGCTTATATTAGCATGTGTAGCTCCTGCTCAGTGCATACGCTAAACATGGAACTTTTTTTTCTTGTTCTAAAGCCGGCGTTCTAACGAAGAAGACGGGGGGGCCTGCTGCTGACTTACGTGAAGAAGGGCGGGAAGTTGTACATTTCGGGGAACTGGAATGCAGCCAACGGGCTTTCTGCTGACCTGGCAAATGAGCTTGCCATCGTCGGTATATGAGCAAGCAGACAGGAATGGAAGCCAATTAGAAGTAAGAAAAGGCAAAGAAGCTATGAAAATAGGGGGAAAAGCAGTTTAAAAGCGGTATTGCAGAGAGATAGCTCCAGGCATGGCGCCAAGTAACAGACTGGCAGTAGATGATGGGAAACAGCACTTGTGCGTGTGTGTTTTTTTTTTTCAGAGGTTAAATCAACGATCCCTGACGATTTGTTGATATACCAGCAGTAAGTATATCGGAATCATTAACTGGGTTTGGTGTTTTATTTGCTTGATGTCTCTCTGTTTCGTTTGATTTTTTGTCGACTATTTATTCATTTTTTACTTTTATTCAGGCTTTCATTTACGTATAGTAAGGGAAAGAAATACAACGAGGGGGAAAATGGCACAGAAGAAAAGCAATGGCATCGTCGATGCCTATCTTGTAGCGTACAACGCAGCGTCTTTTATCGGCTGGGCATACGTCCTGATACAGACAGTCCTCTATCTTGTCGAGAATGGCACCAACCTCGACGGGCTGTTTGACAGAGTCGGCAAGACCCTTATCTACGTGCAGACCGGAGCGGCACTGGAGGTCGTTCATTCGCTGGTAGGATTTGTGCGCTCAAGCCCGATGACTGTAGTGATGCAGGTGTACTCGCGGCTGCTTCTGGTCTGGGGAACGCTCTATGTATTTGACTACCCCGAGATCCGCGCGTCAAACGCTCTGGTTCTGATGATTTTTGCGTGGTCCATCACCGAATGCGTGCGCTACAGCCACTACGCGCTGTCGCTTCTCAACATCGAGCTGTATCCTCTGCTGTATCTGCGCTACACTCTGTTCTATGTCCTGTATCCGGCCGGCGTCACCGGCGAGCTGCTTGAGATGTGGGCTGCTCTTCCGCATGCCGCTGCCATCCGCCCGGCGTTCAAGGGCTTTTTGGTGCTGAACATGGTCAACTACCCGCCGGTTCTGTACAAGCTGTACACGCATATGATTCGCCAGCGCAGAAAGGTGCTTGGCGGCGAAAGCAGCAAGCCAGAGACCAAGGGCGCAGAAGCTGTCGAGTCTGCTGCCTCGAAAAAGAAGAAGCTTTAAGGAGAAAGAGGGATAGAAGCAGTGGATCTTGACACATTGTTCCTGTCTCTGCTTGTGCTTCTGCAAGCGTGTACGCGCATCACACGAGTGTCCCCAAAACAAAGCAGTATACGCTATGACCTTTTTCCGTTTGAGTTCTGACAATAAACATTTAACAAAACTAACTTGCACAGTTTGGCAGTCTACTCGCTTTGCATTGAAAGAAAAAAATATACTATTGCATTTTTTTTACTTTTATATTTTAGCTGGAGGCTTTCAGCTGTCACTGCAATGTTTAGTACCAGCCAGTTTTATTCGCCCGAGGACCAGTTAAATGAAGAAAAAGCGCGACTTGCGCCAAGTAGGGCCGACCAGGACATCCACAAGCGTAAGCGGCTGTTCTACGAAGGAGAGCCAGATACGACCAAATGGGCGATCCAACCGCCAAAAGATATACTGACTGGCGCCGATGAGGGCCACCAGCCCGACGCTGTCAGCATACCAGTGCCATTGGCCAAAGAGGAGCCAGTTGATCCAGTGGTTCAGGAACCAAGCGTTTCAGCCGAGCTGCTGCAGTTGAGCAGCGAGGTGCTTCAGCAGGTAGCCAACTTGTGCAGTGCACAAAACGATTTTGAGCGACGGCTGTTTGAGCACAGGAGGCGTATACAGTACGAGCACGAGAAGGCGCTGAAGCAGATGAAGGCACGCGAAATCATTGGTCCTGTGCCTGAGAAGGAGATGGAGGAGCTGCTGAGGCAGCAGAGGCTGGAGCTTGACCGGGCAGACCGGCGGACTGTTGAAAAGATGGATGAGCTGAGGTACCAACAGCAAATCCAGCTGCAGAGTCTGGGTATTCCAGGTTTCTGTCCATCTTCAAACACTAGTGTAATGCTTAAGCAGCGGTCGACACTTCGGCAAATAATGGACATGATAAAGACCCAGTAGCATTTGTGCATTGATTGTGATATAAATTTAAAAAGACGGTTTTTATTCAGATTTTGTCGGGGTTGAATGTCACCGGGATGTCCTGCCAGGCCTTGTAGTATTCGCGGTCCTGGACACAGGCATTTGCTGCCCATTGCGTCAGACACAGCTGGAACATGGACTCGAACATAAATGCCTGGGTGCCGTCGGCGACTCTTCCTGGGCGCAGCTCGCGGGTGGTAGCGTTTTCGACTGTGGCCGAATCGGGGCCATGCGGGGTCATTATTGGGTGCAGGCTGGCACCACCAGGCAGGAACCGACCCTGCTTGGCCTCGTACGACCCGTGTATAAGACCCATGAACTCGCTCATGCAGTTGCGGTGGAAGTACGGCGGCCGGAACGTGTTCATCTGGACCTCGAACCGTGGCGGGAATATGACAAAATCGGCCACAGCCGTGCCTGGGTGCGCAGACTTGCACGTAAGCACCGTAAATATCGACGGATCGACGTGGTCAAAGCTGACCGAGTTGATAACGTTGAAGTTTGCCAGGTTGTACTTGTACGGCGCATAGTTTCCGTGCCACGCAGCCACGTCGTAGGGCGAGTGGTCCTGGATGGCGGCGAAAAGCGTGCCCTGGAACTTCTGCACCACTGTCCAGGTATCCCGGGTGTTCTCGTACTGCGCGGTGGGTGTTTGGAAGTCGCGCGGATTGGCAAGACCGTTGGCGCCAATTGGACCGAGATCGGGGAGCTCAAAGTGGCCGTCGTAGACCTCGAGCACGTAGCCGCGGCTGGGTCCATCGGGCAAGGCGACTGAAAACCGCATGCCGCGCTGAATCACGGCAATCTCGTTTGGCGCCACCATGATGGGTCCGAACTCTGTCCTGATGTCCAGACGTCCCTGCTGGGGCACTATGAGCAGATCACCGTCGGCGCTACAGAACGTCTTTTTGTCCATTGTCGCCGTGGCAGTGAATATATGGATTGCCAGGCCGTTTCTGACGGACGGGTCGCCGGCACCGCCTACGGTGCGCAGCCCGTCGACAAAATCAATCTTGTCTTGCGGGATCTCGAACGGAAGCCAGCGGATCTGCGTACAGGTGGGGGCGGCGCTACGCGAATCAAAGGTGCCAACGAGATACGGGTTGCCCTGGTATGGCTCAAATGGAAGGTGCATCACGGAGGGGCGGACGCGGTACAGCCATGTGCGCTGGTTGCCTGTGCGCGCTACTGTGAACGCGGTTCCTGAAAGCTGCTCTGCGTACAGCCCGTAGGGACACACCTGGGGCGTGTTCTGGCCGACCGGCAGGGCGCCTGCCAGTGCCTCTGAAGAAAAATGATTGCCGAATCCGGACTGGTAGCTGTACGGGTCCTGCTGCTGTTGATCGATTGCCGAGTCGGTCATTATGGAAAGCTGTAAACTGGATAGAGCGTTAGTGTAAAAATGAGTTTGCTGAAATGTTTCAAGTGAAAGGTATGTCTCGGGCTCACAAGAGCTGTGACAAGCAAGCCAGCATTTATATAGTCTTTTGCTCTGGACATACAACGTTGCAAACAATCCATAGCGACGTCTTGCATTGTTTGTCTTGTCTTTGCTTTTTTGCCTTTGGCCCAATTCTCTCACGCTGCCACCACATAAAGCGATGACGCGGGATCATGTGTCTAGCGGATATGTGCGTTTTTTTTTCTCACGCTGCTCAAGCGCTCAAATAAGATCAGACAAAAAATGTATTAGAAAAATAGGTGCAAGGATCCCATCTGGTGGTGTTTTTTAGACCTTTTCCATCAGCTCAGGAACAATTGTGAACAGGTCACCGACAAGACCATAGTCAGCGATCTGGAAAATAGGTGCATCGGCATCCTTGTTGATGGCAACAATAACCTTGCTGTCCTTCATACCGGCCAGATGCTGGATAGCACCAGAAATACCAATAGCGACATACAGCTCTGGCGCAACAATACGACCAGTCTGACCGACCTGCAGACTGTTGTCGCAGTATCCAGCATCGACAGCAGCGCGCGACGCGCCAACAGCAGCACCAATCTTGTCGGCCAAATCATAAATAACCTTGAATCCCTCGGCGCTCTTAACAGCACGGCCACCAGAAACCACGCGCTTAGCGGCAGCCAGGTCGGGACGATCACTCTTGGCCACATCCTCCTTGATCCACTTGCTCAGCGGAGCAGCGTCAATAGCCGGTGCGGCCTCCTCAGTAGCCGAGGCAGTGTCAGAAGACGTGGCGGCTGCGAACGCAGTTGTACGCACAGTGAGGATTTTAATAGCATCCGAGGTCTTGACGGTAGCGATAGCGTTACCGGCATACACAGGACGAACAAACGTATCTTCGCTCTCGATAGCAACAATATCGGAGATCTGCTGCGAGTCCAAAAGTGCAGCCAAACGAGGCATTACGTTTTTTCCGGCCGCCGAGTGTGGAGCAAAAATATGCGTGGCTCCCTCCTTTTCTTGCAGAGTCTTGAGAAGACTGGCTGTGGTCTCTGGCAGGGCGTGGTCGAATATGGCGTCTTTTGCTACGACGACTTTGTCGATACCTTGGATTTTTGCCACGGATTTGGCGGCAATGTCGGCTTCGGATCCGGCTACCACGGCTGTGACTGGTCCGGAGAGCTTGCGGGCGGCGGTGATGGCGTTCAGGGCACCTTCTTCGATACCGCTGCCTTTGGTTTCGACAAACACCAAAGATGAGAGCCCTGATCTTTGAACTGCGTAGAAACGGCCAGGTGCGCTGAGCTGTTTCAGAGCAGAGCTGCGGGCAAGGGCGTGACGAACTGGACCAAACATGGTGACGGAAACTGGAAAACTCGAAATTGAGCAGCAAAAAAAAGACGATATATATATGTGTACGAGAGAAAAAAAACCAAAGTGTAACTAGAGAACAAAATTGAGTAAGAAAGCACAGATAGGAAAAGAGAGGGGATATCGGACCAAAGCACGGTCAAACTATATGAACAGCAAAGAAAGGGCTTGTGAAATTTGCAAGGTTCGATAAGCAAATAAAATGGCCAGGCACGTGAAAAAAAGGAATATTTTTATTTTTATTTTTATTTTCCAGTCCCATGCCACTTTTGCAACGTCACTTCTAGTTCAACAACAGCGCTTGTTTGCTTGCTAGTCCAATTTTTATTTTATTTTTTCTGATGGCCAATTTTCAATTGAGACAGTTTCATTTCTTCAAACGCGAGACATTGCAGGACCTTCCATCGGCGTTCAGCCAACCGGAGCTTCTGCTGGCTTCGGCAGGCGGCGACCTGCTTTTCGTAGCAGATTCAACAGGAAGCATCCACATAGTCAACCGCACGTTTATAGTAAAATCGTTTGTAGCTACCAGTGACGTATCAGGTACGCGTATTACCCAAATGTTGCATATCCACCAGGCACGTACACTTTTGACAATTGAGGAAAACGTAACACTGGCGAGCAGCAAGCCGGTGATAAAGCTGTGGCCGGTCGATAAGCTTTTGCGACAGCCAGACGTGCAGCCAGTAACGGTTAAGTATCAGCTTCCTACCAGCACTCCGTATCCGTTGACAGCGGTAGCAGCGACGCCGACGGTTAACCAGATCGCTTTGGGGTTTGCTGGTGGCCATATAGTGTTGATCCGAGGCAATATCCCCAAGAGTAAATCAACAAAGCAACGTACTTTGCATAAGGCTCTGGAGCCTGTGACTAACCTGCATCTAGTAACAGACACATCGGGTACTGCGGTGACGCTTTTTGCTACGACCACGGCACAGACCTTGGCGTTTGACACATCGTCGGCGAGTGGTGGGAAAAGCGATGTTGGTGTATTGGAGGAGCGTGGATGTGGCATTGGTTGCTCACAGGTTAACGAGGATAGAGAGCTGATTGTGGCTCGCGACGAAGCGATTTATTTCTATAGCGTCGATGGGCGTGGACCGTGCTTTGCATTTGATGCGCCCAAGGTACTGCTACGTAGGTTCAAGCATTATTTGTTGCTGGCCACGGCCGCACCGTCTTCAATGGTGGCATCGGCAGAGATTGATAGTTCATTGCTGGATACCGACAGCCGCGTGTACTCGTACAACGACGCGACGACGTTTACGATCCTCGATACGCGGAACAAGCTGGTCGCGTACACCGGGGTAATAAGTGGTGGTGTGCGTGGCGTGGCTAGCGAATGGGGCAGCGTGTTCGTACTAGGCGGACACGGTTCGTTGGACTATTTTACAGAAAAAGAGTTGCTTGAAAAACTGGATATTTTGTATCGACAGAATCTATATCCTTTGGCGGTGAAGATGGCGCAGAACGGCAACTATGATGCGGGCAGCGTCGCCGGCATTTATCGGAAATACGGCGACTGGCTCTACGGCAAAGACGATTTTGACTCGGCCATGTCCCAGTACATATTGACTATCGGGTATGTGGAGCCGTCTTATGTTATTCGCAAATACCTGGATGCCCAGCGACTGGTCAACCTGGCCGGGTATCTGCAAGAATTGCATACCATGGGAATGGCCACATCAGACCATACCACGTTGCTGCTCAACTGCTACACCAAGCTACGCGATGAGGAACGGCTCAATCGGTTTATTCATACGCAGGAGAACTACCAATTCGACGTCGATACGGCTATTTACGTCTGTCGCCAAGCGGGGTTCTACGACCAGGCGCTGTATTTGGCAGACAAGTTTTCCAAAACAGAAATGTATCTGAAGCTTCGGGTCGAGGATCAGAACGATATTCGGTCGGCATTGGAATATATGCGTGCGCTGGGCGATGCGGATGTTTCGGCGTATCTGGCGGAGTTTGGAAGAAGATGTTTGGCTAGTTTGCCCAAGGAAACCACCGAGCTATTGGTCGATGTGTGTATTCGTGGGATGGATGCACGGGTTGCTAAAGAAACGGAGAATCGGGAACTGGTCTCTGTAGATGGTCTGGGCATACGCGCTCAGTCAGCTGTGGTGCCTTCTGCCGGCTCGTTGTCCCTGAGACGTATCCAGCATTTGTTTGCTGACCAACCAGCGTGGCTTGCCGCTTTTCTTGAACGCATCATCACTGTTCGCTGGCAAAAGAACCCCGTAGAAAACGGTATTGTTGAAGAGGAAGAAAGCGATATGAAATCTGCTTGGAACACGCTGCTGGAACTGTATCTTTGCGGAGTCGAGTCTCCACTTCATGAACTAACATCGTCGCCTGATCAACAACAGAGAACACCAAAGGAGCGAGCATTGGAACTGCTACGTAGCCCGCATGCCAGTATTGATTGGGACCGTGCGTACATACTCTGTGCGTCGAATAATTTTACCGAAGGTATCGCCTTGCTGTATGAGCAACGAGGCGACGTTGCCGCTCTTTTGGAGCTTTATATCGATGTAGATGACGTACACAGTATCCGGGAGCTTCTGGCCGCTCATGGCGAGAAACAACCGGAGCTTTATATCAAAGCGTTGCATTACTTTGCACGTAACCCGCAGGACAAAGATAACCAAAGGTCGCTCTCGGAATGTCTTGAGACTATCGAGAAGCACAACATAATGTCGCCGTTGAGAGTATTACAAGCATTGGGTGGATCGGAAAACTCCGGTGTCACTTTGGGGATGGTCCGTGGGTTTATCACTAGACAGATAGATGCCACCGCCGCACGTATAAAAGATAACGAGCGAGTTATTGGTTCTTATACCAACGAATACGAGCTGCATCATCGGCAGATGCATGAGTTGAAGAATAACCCGGTGGTGTTCCAGAGTACCAAGTGTTCGGCGTGTATGGCTCCGCTGGATCTTCCTAGTGTGCATTTTTTGTGCAAACATTCGTATCATCAGAGATGTCTGGGCGATGTCTTGGAGAGTTGTCCGAAATGTTTGGTTCAGAACCAGGTGCTGGAGGATCAGAGAGTAAGACAGGAGGTGGGCGCACGCAAACATGATATTTTCTTTGATAAACTGCACAAAGCTGATGATGGATTTGATGTCATAGCAGAGTGGTTTTCCAAGAACCCGTTTGCCTTTACAAAGCTAGTTGATCAGTGAAATAAAACTTTGAAGGCTAATTAATAACAAAATTGTGTTTGGTTTTTTTTTTATAAATCACATTTTCTAAAAAAATAAAATAATATATAGGGGTTTTTTTTGCTGGCTACATCTTATACTGCATTTTCACTCGGGCTTGATTGCTTTTCCAAACGACAACGGCATGATCCTTGACTGCAGGTCAATAGCCGGCCGGACGTTTTTATAATCAACGGTTTGCCAACCACCCATCTTGGCCACTGTCTCGCCTGTACGTCTGTTGATATTGCACCCGTGTCCAACCAGCTTCCATACAGGGTTGATCAAATCCTGGACCGTGCCCCAGAACCGCGCACTCACCCCATTGTCCTCAATAACCAAAGGGTCATTAGGTTCCGGCTGTCTCACATGTTCGATAAAATAATACGTACCACCAGGCCGTAAAAGCTTGAATATATTCTCCAAGGACTTTTCCGGGTTTCTAACAGTACATAGCGAAAACGAAGTCAAAATCGAATCATACGGTGCTTCATCCAAAACCTTCTGCGGTATTTCATCACCGTCCAAAGTTCCTTTAACTATACTAAAAGGAACATTCTCGTCACCACCACCCATGGTAACAATATCACTGCCTTCCGGGTAACTCATTGTATCATACGTAACATGGAATCCGTTGAGTTCGGCGTTTTTCTGCAACCTGTTGTATAGGAACGTATTGGGTTCTAATACCGTGTATGATTGGATAAATGTAGGGTCGATGGAGGTGGAGCCGTCTTTGAGTGTGGTGTGTTTGAGAAATTTGAGTGATTGGGCATAACCGGGACCTAGTTCCAATACTTTGCCGGATATCGAGGGCCAGAGCATCTTTCGGTAGACGTTGACCTTTTCGTCGTTACGCTCGCTTTCGATTATCCACAAGGCGCTGAAAAACCAGTCGTACGCCAGGGAGAGCATACTGGTCATTTTGGTGTATGCTACACTTGGGAGTGTTTCGACATATAAAGCACAAATTGCACGATAAAGAAAATGAGTTTAGTCTTGGCATGGTTTTTTTTAGTTGAATCCTTTTTGTGTCCGTTACAAGCATACTCTCAATGTCGCAAAGCAGAGATACGGTTAGAAGAGAGCATACCTGAGCACATTTATTACAGCTATATTATTTGTAGTTCTATAGAGAGATGAAGACAGGGAGAAAAAGGATGGTTACTCAGGAACTAAAAACCACGTTTTGTATGGGTTTTTATTGATTTTCTTCCAAGCAGAGGCATTAAATAAAAGCAAAACATCTGTCAGAAACAGTAGACAATAACAGCATTCCTTGTTTTCCTATTCATTGTTGTACGCCAATGACTCGCAAAAAGCAGTAACAAAGTAAAACTCTCCTGTGTTTTAGAATCCATTGACCTGCATCATCAATACGATTCGTGTTTATTCGGAAAAAGCGATTTTTTTATTCTATCTGTGCTAGAGTTCCAAAACCAATCCTAAAAACCAAAAAAAATCCTATTTGTGTATATCAACTCGTGTGGATTGATGGCTGAACAGTCAGGGATGCATTCTGTCTGTACATCAAATGGTTGCCACGCTTTCCACATGCACGAACACGTTGGTGGCAACAAAGCAAATGAAAACCACTTACGGCGGCTCTGTTTATTGAACTCCGTCAGGAGCATAGTCAATATCCTCAACAATATCCAAAAGCTCTTTGGCAAGCTGTTTCTGAAGCTCCTTGCCACTACCTGGTTTTCCAGGAAGATCAGGAATGTATCTGACAGCCACGATCTTGCGGTTCCAGATATTGAGGGGTTTGGGAACCCGCTCGCTCTCCGGCACGTTTGACCCCCACCACCCGGCGCCATCAAACACCGCACCGCCAGACTCTGTTACTATAACCACACCGGCGGCGAAATCCCATACATGTGGACCGCATTCCCAGTATAGTTCCGCCGAACCCTTAGCAACAAGCGACAGATCGGGACACGCACCACCGGTCACCCTTAGGTTCTGCAGACAACCGCCGCCATACTGTTTGTCGGTAAGCAGCCTGGTGAACGACGCCATCCGTGAACTCATAGTTTTCTGCGTCCTATCTGATCCATGTTCGCTAACCAACGCACACTGCGACAAAGTCGTGGGCGACGTCAATGCCGGTGCACGAACAAGCGGAAGTGGCTGTCCGTTAAGAAAAGCGCCTTGACCACGGGATGCCGTGTAGAGTTCGTCCAGGACTGGTAGATAAATAACCCCGACCACTGGTTGTTTGTTGATGGCTAATCCGATACTTATACCAGTAAACGGAAAATGGTGCACAAAGTTGTTGGTGCCGTCGACTGGGTCGACGATCCACGTAGGATGGTCGGTGACTACGTATCCATTGCCTGTTTCGGCTGTGGATTCTTCGCCTACGAGCTTGTGGCTGGGATATATTTGGCGTAGACGCGCGAAAATGGTCTTTTCTATGTAGCGATCTACGGCTGTTACACAATCGGCTTCGTTGCCTAGCTTATCTTCGGCGGCAAAATCACTGACGTTGGAAAACTGCCCGGTACGCCAGAACCCGTCCTTGAACGCAGGCCCAACCTCCTTGGCCAATGCCACGGCTGTAGCAAGATACTCCTTTAGTTCTTCGGCGCCTAGCAGGTACTCCAAAACATTATGAAAAAAAACAGGTGAAATTGTCAGCAAAGATAATATTTTACTAGAGCGAGCTTAACAAAAGAATTAGAAAATTCCTCTGGTCTAAACATATGGCTATAGCGTTTGGGTATACTTACTCATTGGTTACAGCGTCTAATGTTATATTTCTATATAAAAAATATTGAATGGATGTAAAAAAAAGAAGCGGAAGAAAAAAAAAGACAGAAAAAAGATAATCTGGACCAAAGACCGTTTTACACCACAAAAAAAGCCAAAGCGGTGATTCATTTATCTATCGTCCAAACCGATGATGCAATCACATCCAGCCACACAAAGCACATGCACATGCACGTGCATGATATCGAAAAAACCCAAACATCATACGTGTCGTTTTCTCTCTCTTTGATACTCTTTTTTTTTTGGCTATAAACCCTTGTATCCAAAAAAGTAAACAAACCTGTTTTATTTATCATTTTTCTTAATTGAAATTTATTGCATTTCGGGGGGTTCATTTGTGGCCATGCGTATATTTGACACATTGACAGTGTTTGTTGCAGCCAGCGCCGCCACCGTCTTGGCAACTGGCACCAAGCAACATGATTCAGATCTATTGTGGGGCACCTACAGACCAAACCTGTATTTCGGCACACGGCCACGACTACCCGATTCGCTGCTAAGTGGGCTTATGTGGTTTGGCTTAGACCAGACCAACTGGCAAAACATCCGGCATTCGTGCGAGCTAGGCGATAATCTCAGCGAATACGGGTACCAGAGACACAATGGTCGCGATTTTGGCGAGCAAATGTTACGCGACAACGACCATGGCGTGGAGATAAAGTCCGAGTTTATCAAAGTTGCTGGCAAAAACGGTGGCAGCTGGGCGGTGCGGTTCAGCGGCAAGACCGCGGAGGATAATGTGGAAGGTGTTGCGCTGGTGTATTACTTTGGGCTGGAAGGAAACGGTACCATGGCGATGAATGTCGGCAAGGGATCGGCCAAAATTGTCGGCAAAACAGACGATCTGGGTCTATTCAGCATCCGCATAGTACCGTCGGCCAAAAACAAATTCCCCGTGATCGCAAAGCAGCTGCAAAAGATCCCAGAGCTTACTTCTGTTGGCAAAAAGATCAGTGGTATCGCAGTTAAGGCACCAAAGACCGATGTGTGGAAGGCGAAAGATATATTTATGAGGGAAATGTTTACTTCGGCTCGCAAAAGAGTCGGGTTTATTTCCAAGCATGTAGGTGCTGATAGCGAGATGGCCGGAAGCGTGCTGTTTGCGCTGGATAATGACGGATTGAAGAAACGTGATAGGAACCTGTTTTTCTCGCAAATGATTGTACGAGGTGAGTTTTCCTTCGACGTGATCTACGAGTGCGAGGACAAAAACGCAAGTATCAGCAGAAACGGTATTTCTACACTGGTCAAGAACCGTCGGTCAGAGTTTGACCATAGGTTTGAGGCCACTTTTGGGCTACGCAACAAGGGGTTTTCTGATAAACAAGTTGAAATGGCTCGTGATGCTGTGAGCAGTCTTGTTGGTGGTATTGGGTATTTCTACGGAAGCGGTCTTGTTTCAAAGGACCCGAAGCCAGAATATGGTATAAGCCAGGATGTGTCCGAACCAGAGCTCAGTACACCTTATTCGTTGTTTGCAACTACTCCTTCCAGGCCGTTCTTCCCGCGTGGGTTCCTGTGGGACGAGGGCTTTCATCAGCTGGTGCTGGGGCAATGGGATAGCAAAATATGTATGGAGATCATCCAGAGCTGGTTCAGCACGATGGATGCTGACGGATGGATGGCACGCGAGCAGATCCTGGGCAGCGAAGCACGGAGCAAGGTACCGTCAGAGTTCCAAGTCCAGTACCCAAACTTTGCAAACCCCCCGACGCTGCTTTTTGCGATTGAAAAGATTGCCGACGTACAAAAGACATTGAGTCACACCAAATCCCCAAAACACCGTGCTTTTGACATGCAGGACGAGGACGGCGAAAACGAGTGTGGGAAGGATATCGATGGGTTTGATCTTTTGCAGGACAACGACCAGTCTGAAAACACAGACAGCATGCAAGAGAGTCTGGAAGAAATGGTTGGATATACGCAGAGGCTGTTGAAATACTTTTTGGCCACGCAGTTTGGCAACGGAGCTGCTGGAAAACCTATGGCCGAGCGTGGATACAGGTGGCGTGGTCGCACAATGGACCATACGCTAACATCTGGACTCGACGACTATCCGCGTGCGCGGCCGCCGAGCACCGGCGAGCTTCACGTTGATCTCTACGCGTGGGTTACGTATATGATCTCTGTGAACGCAAAGCTGGCGCTGCTTTCCAACGACTCTGAGACATTGTCCGAGTTGGAGACCCAGCTGGAAACCCATCTGGAGGGACTCGACCAAGTGCATTGGAACGAGCAGGAACACATGTATTGTGATGTCACTACCCAGGTACGCGACGACTATGACGAGTTGGAGGACGACGAGGATTCGGCATATGAGCGTGCGTTTGTCTGCCACAGAGGATATATTAGTCTGCTGCCAATGGTATTGGGACTGGTGCCATCTGATTCGGACAAGCTCGGCCATATACTAAATATGATTGAGGATCCCGATGAGCTGTGGACGGAATATGGTTTGCGTTCGTTGTCTAAATCCGATCAGTACTATGGACAGGGTGAGAATTACTGGAGAGGCCCGATCTGGCTCAATATCAACTACTTGGTTTTGTCGTCGTTGTACAGAAACTACGTCTCTGTCGAGGGGCCGTATCAGGGCCAGGCGCAACGCATCTACTCCAGACTCAGAGAAAACCTTATCAACAACGTATTTGCTCAGTACGAATCCTCCCACTTTTTCTGGGAACAGTACAACCCAGAGACAGGTGCCGGACAACGCACACATCCGTTTACGGGCTGGACAACGCTGATTGTGCCTATCATGGCTGAGAAATATTAGCCGAGTTTCGATGTTTGCATGTGTGTTTTTATGTTGGGTTTATTGAATACAGACTTGCAGAGAAAATAATGAGAAAAGCGTTTCATTCGGCGTCTTCCTTGGGCAGAGTGGCAAAACGGAGATACGGCAGAGCCTCTTTGACCTGCGGGAAAATCTCCTTTGCTTTGTCAGTCGGTACGCTGACATGCACAATAACCTCGTCTCCAGGTCTCCAGTTAGCAGGCGTAGCAATCGGCTGTCTATCGGACAACTGCAGCGAATCAATAGCACGCAAAAGCTCGTCAAAGTTACGACCACAACTGGCTGGATAAGTCAAAATCAGACGAATCTTCTTTGTCGGATCAACGACAAACACCGAACGCACAGTAAACGGAATACCATTGACCACATTAGACGGGTCATGTTCAACGCTATCAAGCATATCGTAGAGCGCGGCGACCTGACGGTCCTTGTCAGCAATAATGGGGAAGGCTACGTTGACGTTGTTGACCTCGTTGATGTCGTCCACCCATTTATCGTGGTCATTTAGGTCGTTGGTGCTGAGGCCTATTACCTTGACGTTGCGTTTGGCAAATTCGGGCGCAAGCTTGGCCACTTCGCCGAGCTCTGTGGTGCAGACCGGTGTAAAGTCTGCTGGGTGCGAGAACAGAACTGCCCAGGAATCACCAACAAACTCGTGGAAGTTGATGGGGCCGGTGGTGGTTTCAGCGTCGAAATCAGGCGCAACAGAACCAAGACGAAGAGGTGCCATTTGTTTGCAAAGAAGCAAAGAGCTGGTTGATGAATATAAAAAAGACTAGGAAAAATGAAATAAAAAGTAGCTAAAAATACCAAGTGGATTGGATCAAAATGCCAAGAACAAAGAGAAAAAAGAAGGCCAGAAAAGTCGGTAAGCAAAGGATGTCCC
>JANBRK010000187.1:0-26069 GCA_027577815.1 Coemansia sp. RSA 485 | reverse complement strand
GTCATTGTCACTACTTTCATCGTAGTACTCGTAGATGTCATCCTTCACCGTATAAACAGCTCCAGTATATTTCTTGGCAACTTCACAAGCCCTTTCAAATGACATGGGATTGTCAACATGTTTGAACACCATATCCTGAATCTCCATTGGCAACTTGCTAACCCGAGACGGTACCGATGAGACAGTCTTGGTCCACCAGTCTTTCTGCTGAGGAGGAACTATAGATGTAGATACTATGCGAACTGAAGGATCGACAAAGTATATTGTCAGCCTTTTCAAAATCGCAGAATAATCGTCCATATGCAGTCTGTAAACATTTGGATAGCAGACAAGGCGTCCCTTTTTGACGTCTATATTGCCTGCGGACTGGGTGTGAATATTCTCGCCATACTCTTCCGGAAATATCCCAAACACAATGTTGTGAGTCACCAGATCATCAATACTGTCAATGCGGTTTGCTTTACCTTCAATCCCTTCAAGGAATTCAATATTTGGCGTCTCTTCACTATTAACCTCGTAGTAATATACAGCTGTTGCAATTATATTCTCCGAGGCAGTGCTAGCAAGAGGCGGTGTATCTTTGTCTGTTATTTCCACAACCACCTGCAAGTTCTTGTTCCGCAGGCTGTACGGAACCAGCGGTCTTTCTGGCTCAACAAACCCTTCTGGATCCTTTACATTATTAACAATCGAGTCATACCAATCTTCAACTGCTCGGTCATAAACAAAGTTGTTATATTCGTAGCTACATATATCATATATACCACCGCAGATTGACGGGTGATAATTAGTGATACTCACGCAGTTGGCATAGTCGTATGGTATGCGCAGGTCGCGGGGATGCTCCCAGTCAGTCAGAACCTGCTCGAGCAGCGGAATGGCTTTTGAAATGATCTTAGAAATGGACATATACATATCAGCATGCTTTTCTGGATGAATATTGTTGATGTATGACTTGAAATCGACTGAACCATCCTGGTTCACGTATATATCTGTAGGCAGCCAGTGACGCGAGCTTGAATCTACTAGTCCAAGGTACTTTTCGTTAAATGGAACAAAGCTGGCAGCTGGTGTTTTTGATTGCTCAGAACCTCTGCCGTTGTCCTTTTCTGCCATAGATGCGTTCAGGCTGCAAACAGCTTGTCTCCAGCCATCGATGGATCCAGGCACGGTACCAAATGAGGGAAGGCAGAGCGCCTCTTGTGGAGACGTCATCGGCTTTGCCAGAATAGGAGTTGAGTCGTATACCAGCGAATACAGCGAGGGATCGACAATTTGCTCGGGAATACGGTTGTCTTCATCGCTAACAGGCCGATAATAACGGGCTTTGGGCATCGTTTCCAGCATCTTGGAAAGCGAGGCATTAAACTCTTGAGCCAGATCACTATCTTGTGAAATATCAGTGTACCAGACCATATCGGCCACCGAGAGCCTGGCATCGCCGCCGCAGCATCGAGCAGCAGCTTGGAGCTTGGCGTAGTAGAAGAGTTCTGCGATAACGTACGACGCCTGCTTGTTGTTCAATTGATTTTCGCATTTGATTTTGCCTATCCACCGAGTGCGAGTATTTTTATCGACTATTTTGTTTAACCAGTCAGGGGTGCTGCGGAGCTCGGCACTCACCTTGAGCATGTTCATCTCGGTCTTAGTCTTCCAGGGTACCTCGCATGTGTCGTACATGGGCTTAAGCTTTTCGAGCTTCTTATAATCGGCCTCAGGCTTGATGTAAGCTTTGGTAAACATCGTTTTGTAGACAAAAATGGTGGAATGGATGGAGATAAGAAAATACGGATAAGAAGATTTTGGAAAAGAAAAGAGGTTCTGTCCCCTATGCGGTTTATAACCATTTCTAATGTCTGGGGTTTTTTTGCGCAGCACTCTTTTTCTGTAGAAAAATATTTTAAACACGAAAAGAAACAGTTCTCTGCAAAAATGAATCCGTCAAATTGCAATTTCCGCGAAAACGATAATCATGTTTGTAGAAAATGCTAGTTTATTTTCGCGATTGCTACAACCATGAAGATCTCCAACCGGCAGTCATAACGCAGCTCGGGCTGACATGATCATAGATGGGACACAACAGTAGTCATGCTGTTTGAATCCAGCGTTGTTAGATTTCAGGATTGTTGAACGTAATAATTGTGTGACTACAGATTAAAATGTAAAACATCAGATTAATGTCCATAGAAAGAAGCCGATTTGGCCACAACGCTCTGCTGAGCAGGGTGCGCGGTAGCTGGAGCCTTTATTTTGGTAGAGGGTGGTGTATCTCCAGAAGGCGCGGTTGGCCAAGTGCTTTTCAGATGGTTTTTCAAATCAGACATTGGGCCTTGCAGAACATTGGCGACGTTCTTGGGATCCGCCTTTTCCAGCTGAGACTCTAGGCCGCTGAGAAAACTGACTGCGACGAATTTCAGAGGCTTGAGTATCTGAGTAAGCATAGCAACGGGGTCGTCCTTGGGGTTAGCTTGCGCAGGAGCCTTGCTGCCGGGAGCTGCTTGCTGATCTTTCTTCTGATTAAACAGCGAGGCGCTGATCAAGCTCCAGGGGCTGGGATTGGATGCAGCTGGAGAGCTAGTGCCTGGATTGATTTGAGCCTGGACTGGCACCGCTTGTTGCTGCAACTGTTGCGGTTGTTGTTGTTGGATAACGGCTGGGACAGAGAGAGAAATGGGCATAAAGACACCGTTTGGCTGATAGTACAAAGGTGCACTGTGAGACACAGCCGCCATGTAAGCAGCAGCGACTAAAGAAGGGATCCTCATTGTTACAACCAAAAGAAAATATGTGATTTAAAAAAGCCTATATTGCGACAACAATGAACCGATTCTAGCAACAATTGCAAAGCGAAAGGAGAAAATGAACGGAAAATAACAATGCCAATTTTGTGTTTTCCTGGGCAGGTTTCTAGATATAAACCCTCTGGTTTATCTGCTGCCGTTATCAATGGCAAGAGCAGAGCATAGTTCAAGAATTGTATGCGCTATTTTCGACTTTTAGAGTTTAATGCGGCATTTAATGGCAGTGGGGAAATGCGAATCAAGCCTCGGCTGCTATTTCCAATGTGCCTTCAACAGCATTTACCAGCCATATGCAGGCTGCATGGCCTGAGCCAGGACAGGCCGCCTTCACTTCCCCTTTTTTCTAGCACAGGCTAACCAGTCTCTGACGCTAGCACCAAAAATGCCTCCAACAGTTCCATGCAAAAAAAGACAAGGAAAACGAGGCCAGCAAATGCTGCAATTCCGAGCCTTGACTCTTGAGCAATAAGCCATCGTGGCATGCGCAGAAAAATCAGCACACAAGCCAGGTGTAGCATAGTGTGCAACACGTCGACCGTATATGGAAGCAATTGCGTAATAGAGCCAATTGCGCTCAGGGTTTGCAGCCAGTATGCAGGTGTTATATAAGTTTGCCAATGACATGTTATTTATTTCGATGAGCGTTGGAGCGCGCAATAGTGCATGGCGTCTGCATCGGCCTCTTTCATGCTGTGTTTTTTTCGCTTATTTATTTGTGAGGTCCGCATGAGTGATTTTGGCAAGTCTTTATTTTTGTTGCTCAAGGCTGCTGTTGCGATGAATTGGCCAGCAGCCTCTGTGCTTGGCACAAGCAGTTGAATAATGGAGCATGAAAAAGAAAAAAAAAAACAGGGCTTGTTGGGCAGAAATGGGCCGGTATCCCAAAAAGGCTATTTTTGCGAAACGAGAAAGTTGAAACCCAAGTATTTCCATATAAAAAATCATAACCAAACAAAAAAATTACCAAAAAAAAAAGCACTGCTCATCATTTGCTTTTGTCTAAAGCCTGGCCAGGCTTGGAAGCTTCCTTTTCTCGGCTTTGCAGATCAGGTCGGCAGAGAAAAAAAAAATCGACCATTTAAGTGGCCGTGTGCGCGCACCTGCTGCATCAACAAAAAAGGTACTCGCTTGTACGCAAATAAAAACACCATCCTCCCCTACTTTTTTTTACACAACGCTTCACGTATCTTTTTTTCCTCTCAGCTTTTTTTATATTTTACATCCTTGTTTAGGCTTGTTTGAACCATACATTCTTTACTGGCAACGCCTGTTCTCGCTTGATTTTTTAAAACAGATACTCTACAAATGGTTTTTGGATGGCACCGGTCATCTTCTAAGCGGTCGAAAGGCACAAAGCTGGTCAGAGCATCGTCCATCGCTCAGCAAACGCCGACACCCAGCGCCAGCGCCAGCATCAGCGACATGCACTCAAGCTATCACGGCGCTGTCGGAAGACACGCCAGCCTGCCGACACGCACCAACCCGCCGACAACGCCGCAATTCCCGCCGACGTACCAGCCCAGCCCGGCGGCATCCGTGAGCAGCTTCTACTCAAAGGGCACTGTGCTGTCTGCGCCGTGCAGCGCCGGTAGCAGCCCCAGAAACGCAGGCGTGAGCACGCCCCAGCGTCGGCCCTGCAGCGTAATGGTGGCGGGGCTGGAGGCGCTGCCAGAGGACCGGATGCACGAGCTGTACGCGCCCCGATCAGCTGCGTCGGTACATGGTGGATATGCCGGTCCTCGGCGCTGCTCGAATGGATCGGCGGTGTCGGCTTCTTCGACGCTGGCGCCGGCACACAACTCGTGCTTCTTTGCACCGCCGGTTTCTTCTCCAGGTAGGTTTTTGCTAGGAACCAAAAAAAATTCCCTAGCTGTTGGGGAGATAGGTGGAGATAGACGTTTTGCTTCATTTGGCCCTCCCTCTTTCTTTTTTTCTTGTGTTTTGGCCAGGCCTTCTGCACATGCCTGTTCTTGTTCTTGTATGCTGCGGCTGCTTCCTGTTTGCCGACAAGCGGCAGCTTTCGTCTCTTTTTTGCGGAAATGAGAACAAGCTGCGACGCAAATATGCATTTGCCCCTTTGAGAATCCCTTGCACACTTTTTTCTACACGCTGAACCGCGGAAAGCCCACGATGGCCTGGTTTGTACGCGAGCAAAAATAATAAAACAGGGGCCCGACCGGTTTATACCGGTTTTGTTTTTGCTCCGTCCTTAACAATTCAGGCACAACAGCGCACACCTTTGGCTTTGTCGCCGGCTGTTTTTGTTTTGCCCTTTGCTCTTTTTCAGGCCGTCTGGAATTCTCTCTTTTTTGTTTGCAGCAATGTTGTTTCTTTCGCAAAGACGCAGCCAAAATCATGGCGGTGCAACAACCCGTGTGATATGTGCAAGCGACTGCAAGCAATCAATAAGCGAACCCTTGTTTTTTTTATTTCATGTTTGCTGCAAAACCTTTGCCTTCCTGTGCGTTTGTGCGCGTGTTTTATGCTCCCTCTCTCTCGTTCGAGGCTGCATGGCGCCTTTGCCTTCTACACAGCGCACAGCAGAAGAAGAAAACCGCAACCACTAGCATCTCGTTTTTTTGTTGCTGTTCTGCGCGCACCTGATCAGAAAAAAAGAAAAAGAAGGGATAGCTGTATGATCACAGTACGTCACTAATTTCTCACTCACTGTACCACGCTTGTTTTCTTATCTATATCCATGTAGCAGTGGATCCTCATATCGAAAGCACACAGCATGCGCCTGCCGCATACTATTACGCACAGCCGCAATCTTCTGCCGCGTGGAATGAGCCCATCGCTGGTAACGATACATCGCTGTACTACACGGAGCCTGTCGATCAGCCAGCCACTGGCAGCGGCAATATAGTCGAGACGCGTCGTGCATCGGTCGGCACCGTTTACTATGAATACTCGTCCAACGTCGCTCACTATCCTGCTGCTGGCTACTACGTGGTCTCTCCATCTACCCCGACGGCAGTCAGCCAGCAGCGCCCCGTTTCTTACGTATACAGGGCCCACAGCGACTACGCCGGCACTGTTGCGTCACCGATCTCGCCTGTTTCCCCAGAATACTACCACTTTCAGGCAGAGGCACCCCGCTATCCTGTTCGACAGATCCATACACAATACCATCAAGGCGCGGTTCTACATGACGCAACCCCGTCTTTCTATGCCAATGGCAATGCTGCAGAAGCACCGCCAAACTACGAACTCGGTGTCAATTACCAAGCAGCAGCATCAGCACCGGTACCAGCAACAACAACGACAAAAAGTGGATATGCCTACAGGACATTACCTGCGCTTCCTCTCAAGCCAGGCTACTATGCTCTGCGGAACAGCACCCACTTTGCATACATCCCGCTGTCGCAGACGCTGCCACCGACTCCAGAAGGCGGAATGGCCGAAAACATCTTTTCTGAGGAACAGCGACTGCAGCTGCTGCAGCCACATAGCGAGCACGCGCCTGGTAGCAGCGCGCCACTGTCTGTGACTATCCCTGCTGCTGAAAAGTACTCGGATGTCTATGGAAATGCCAGCACTGACAACTCTCAGCATGCTCCAGATGTAGATACCGCCGGCGTACAGTATGCTTATCTTCCACCGCGCTCAACCAATCTGACCATTACCAACTAACCAAATGACCAAATAGCCTGTATCTTGTTTACACCTTTCCTTCAATGCCGTACCACCTCCATTTATCCAAACCCTGCGCAATCCTTGATATTCCTTATCCTTTGTATTTTCCTGTACAGAAGTATGAAAAAATAAACAACTCGCACTAATTTTCTTATATATTGTGTTTAATTCCTCTTTCTAATGTATAAAAATCTTAATAATAAACAAAAATTATTGATCAGCCGCACTCGACCTCTTGGACTTGGTTGACATCGTCAACAGTTATTTTTAGCCTTATCATGCGTTTCGCCTTTTCTTCGTGCCCACGGTTCACCCAGCTCATGTCATCTGCATCTTCGGCATCGTCGCCATCCTCTTCTTGGTGCACAATTCGATACGGCTTGGGCAGCGCCGTCTCGTAGTAAAGATGTTGTGTTCGGTGCTTAAGCGACGTTGTCATTGTAACCTCTACGAGATACTTGTTCTGCAGCTTCGACCCCCAGAACGCCGAATGACAAAGACTTGCACATGATGGCTCTAGCAATGCCAAGCATATTGTTGCCAATGTGCGCAAATGTCTCATTATAAATTTACGTATGTATGTGTCCTTGTGACAATGGTGATTCTTAAAATGGAGTGGATTTTGTTTTTGGCAGTTTAAAAATAAAAATCTTCGAGAAATAACAAATATCTGGAAGAAAAAATTGTTTTTTCGCTGCGTCACGCGCCAAATAAAAAATGTTTATGAACTTATACGATAATTACGTTGTTACTTTGTTGCCAAATGTCGCAAATGTTTAATGCCTAAAAATAAACTCGATTGCATTCTTTCCAAAACCAAAGAAGAAAAATGAACATTCCAATCAACAAAAAACTACAATATAAATATAAATATAGAAAAAAAACGGAGAGAAATTACTGCTATTTCCATATGATTATGCTTCCATCCGAAGCTGCTGACAACATTGCATTTGCCTTACTGGAATCAAAAGCCGAATGCGGATGAAGCGCAACTGCATTAACAATACCCGAATGACCAGACAACCGAGACATGTACTTTACACATCCATTGTAATCTATCGATGGTTCTAGACAATTCCAAACATACACATACCCATCTTCCGAACCACTGGCCACCATCTTTCCATTGGTATCACACTGAATACGGTAGTTTTTGCACAAATGTCCTGCAAAAGTACCCATGACCGATACGTTGCTACGGTCAATAAGCTGCACCGTGCTATCCATGCATGCAACAGCCATAACGCTCTTTTGCAAAATATCCGATGAAAATGTACGCAGAGAAACAACCGGTTGCCCCATCGTATCCGTCACTTGTTTGCCCGCTCGAATATCATAAGTGCGAACCGACCCATCGATAGACCCGGCAATAACCTCCGTGTCAGTCATCGCTACACACGATATCCCGTCTTTAGCGTCATCCATAATCTGCAACGGCATATGCTGCATCGACCTTATGTCCCAAACAGCCACGGTTTTGTCAAACGACCCACTGACCACAACACTCGCTTCCTTGTTTATTGCTACACAGTCTACTCTTTGTGAATGTCCCGACGTATATTTTCTTTGCATTGTAGCTGTCTCTACATCCCATAGAATTACTGACCGGCCGTCGCCACATGAAACTATCCGGTTACTTTCTTGGTTTATTGCCAGTCCCTGGATCGCCCACCCTTGTCCAGAGTATGTTTGAACTAAATTGCCTGTTTGTGCATTATTCAGTCTGATCAATTTATCTTGTCCGGCTGTTATAACGTATTCTCCTGTTGAATCGTATATCGCTGCATTGACTGATCCTTTGCTAGTTTTTAGTTTGTGCAGTATCTCTGGCATCTCCCAAAAAAACAAGGTAATGTTATAAATGTAATAAGTTAAAAAAATGTACACGCACAGTGACAAGGGCTTACAATATAAAGGGTGTTGTCTAAACGTCTACTCTTTCTAGCAAGCAATAGTATCTGTTATGGTAGAGAATTAATCAAATAAAAAATGTGGTCTCTTAGCTTTCAATATACGTGCCGCTTAGCTTAACATTTTTTCGGTTACTCTACTAGCCGGATGTTTTTTAATAACACCGTTTATAGATACGCGTAAAATGTTTTCACTATTTGCAAATAAAATTGATTTTTTTTATGAACACCATCAGAAAAAAGAAACTACGCTTGTAAAACGGATGAAATATACAACCCGGTTTGATAGATATAGGATGATAGAAATAAATAGCTATTTTGGCAAGCAATGTTTTATGGTTTAACTTTGAACGAAGATTTGATATTTGACCTAGGATTTCTAATACTTGAAAACACTTCCGATATTCTTATCGTTTTTAATTTTATTTATTAAATAAAGAGATAACTGTTAAGAAATTAACAATGTTACGGTCTTAATAGTTATCTGCTTGTTTAATAAATATTTAAATAAATAATATCAGAAGCGTTTCAAGTACTATAAATTCAGAGTTTAATGTCAAATAATCGTTCCAAGTTAAACCAAAAAACATTACTAGTAAAACAACTATTTTATCTATGTCGTCCTGTGGCTACCACATCAGGTGGTCTATTCCGTGCATCCTCCAAACGTCGTTGCTTTTCTCTGTTGATGTCCATGACAACAAAAAAACGTGATTGTCGGATTTAATATTCGGCTTTCAGTGATTTCTTGGTGTAGTTGGTTATCACGTCTGCCTAACACGCAGACGGTCGCCAGTTCGATCCTGGCAGAAATCACTTTTTTTGTTTTATTTGCACTGAGCTTTGTTTATATTTTATTTGCTACATAACGTTTGATGTTTTGTATGTGGTGCGGTGCGGTGGTCTTCGGCTATCAAAGTTTATTTTTTTATTGTGTAATGTTAAACGACCGCTAGTTTACTTTCTGGTAAAATAGTTGGGGCTACTGCTCATCTGAACCGAAGCAATGTCAAGCGCTTTTTCCCCGATATTAAGGTATGACTCGATGTATCCCTGAACGTCTTTGCTGTCTGACACGCTCTCAGCCTTGAATTTAAGACCTGTGGCTCGCCGAATTCCGGCCATTGCAGTTGTCAAAAGCACCAGGTCCACGCCAATGTGTACAAACTTTCCAATAGCCATTGCAATCTAGTATAAACAAAAACGAAGTATAAAAATGTATTAGTGTAAATGAATTAGTGAACAGAAAGAGGTTTAGAAAAGCCAAGACCGTTTCGTTTTTTTTTTCAGCAATAAAGCTGACGCCGGTGTCCAAAGCAAAAGATCCTTTTTAATAAGCATGTGATGCGATTGATTAGAATTCTGGTGATCTTGCCAAGAAGCGTCATCGCCAATCAAGCGCTCGCAGGCTGTTATATGAATCGATAGTGCATTGCTTTTGATACCGTTATCGGTACTTTGTCCTTTCTTCTAGTAACAACGATTCACTCTATTTTAGCTATTTTTTTATCTAGGCTCACTACTTGTTCTGATAAATACGATGCTTCCTTCATCTTTAAACTTTCCCGAATGGCTTTCCAAGAACAAGCACCGTTTGCAACCGCCCGTTTGCAACTGTGTGTTTCAGGAAGGCGATGACTATCAGATTATGGTGGTAGGGGGACCCAACTCTCGTACGGATTTTCATATCAATCCGACAGAAGAATGGTTCTACCAGGTAAAAGGACGCATGTTGCTGCGGATGGCAGACCCCACAACAAATGAGATAAAGGACGAGTACATCGAGGAAGGAGGTATGCTGCTACTGCCTGCAATGACGCCCCACAGCCCCAACCGCTTTGCCGATACAGTTGGGTTGGTCGTCGAGCGTAAAAGACCTGGTCAGAAAGAGGCTATGCGCTGGTATTGCGAGCAATGCAATGATATTGTTCATGAAAAATGGTTTATCTGCGAAAGCCTGGATAAAGATTTGGTCCCGGTTATCCAGGAGTACAAGGACAGCGAGGAGCTGCGTACTTGCAAAAAATGCGGCCATCTCAACCCTATTGTTTATTCTCCTCAAAAAACATCAGGTTCTAGGCATTAAGAAGAGTGCAATAAATGCAGGATTTGCAAGTGGAAGTTTAGCGTTTTTTGCTCTGTAACAAGGTCTAGACTTCCTTTTTGTTTTCATTTTTTTGTCATGTACGTTTGCTCGTCTTTAGTTATGTTATGTTCTGTTCCGCTGTTTCGTTTTATTGAATTCATATTTCCTTGTTATTAAACAATAATTTTTTTTATTGAAAAAGCAGTATTTGGCTGGAATACGTCTAACTTTTATTCTATACCATCGAGATGGAAAACGCAGATATGTCAGACACACCGCAAAAAGAGGTCCCGGCCGTGCCCCAGCTGATCAGCGCGCAAACAGAGGTCAGCAAAACCACTATGCCGTTTCCGCGCAAGTCTCCGTCATCTCTGTCTTCGTCATCATCAAGCTTTAGCGAAGAAAGCTCCGATGAAAAGCCCAGCCAGAAGCAGTTTTTCGAGGCAACAGAAAATGTATCAAACGATGATTCAGAAAGTGCATCTCGCGCGCCCTCTGATTCACTGTTCTCCAACTTTGACTTGAAAATCAGCGTAGTATCTGGCGTCGACCCTGACGACTCGCTTCAGCAGGGCATCGATGTGGCCATGAAGGCCATCTGGCTGTTCCTCAGCTCAGACTTTGAAGCAATCGAAAAGATGCTCGAGCACAAGCGGCACTCGCTCATGTATGCGTCCGAAGGCTACGCCGCGATCCAGTACCTCCGCGCAATGATGTCGTTTACCAAAGAAGCAATGAGAGATGCGCAGCAAGCTGCTGACAGCACAATCAACTTGGCCTCGTATTACCGTAAACCATGCGGCGTAGGTGCTTTGCTTTCAGGTGCAAACTCTCGATCAGTCTCGCGCTCTGCATCACCGCAGGTTGCCAGAGATTCAGTGGATTCTCAGAACCCCGCGCATCTACGCCATTATCGCAGCGGCAGCAGTCTTTTCAGAGGCATGAAAAACAACCATGTTGCCAATAACGACAGTAGCTCGATAAGCTCCGACAAGGATGCCAATTCCAAGCATGGCTCCGGAAAGAGCTGGTTCCACTTGGACTCTCCTCGTCTGGCGTTACGCGGCAAAAAAGACAAGCTGAAGGAGAATGCCTCCGCCAGCAGCGACACGGCCTCGGTTTCAGCATCGACATCGATGGGAAGCATGCAGTCGGCTATATCAACTGCATCGAACTCCGAGCAAAAACAGCTGTTCGACCAGGAGATTTTTGAGTCAAGCTACGGCGAGCTGCGAATATCCGATGACGCAGACATTGAACCCGGAGTTCTGGTAGAGGCCGAAGCGCAAGAGGTGTTGGTCAAACAGCCCCAGCGTTCCTGGGTTTCTGGGTTCACGGGAGTAGCAGATTCGCTTATTGGAATTGTCAGAGCCGGGACGCAGGCCGTGGGTATTGGCAAGCCCGATTGGCATGCGCTTAAAACGATGACTCCGACGCAGCGCCATGCCGAGCTGGTACACGCCGAAGCACATCTCTTGCGCGCCATGATAAACATTGCCATCGGAGACGGCGTCTTGTCTGTGCTCAAGGAGGGCTGGCATGTGCGTTCGGCTTATGCGATCTACCGCAACTGCTACACGTTTATCCAGGACGCATATGCAAACGGCGAGACCGTCGACGACCACTTTGTCAGCGGCACGTATCTGGGAATCGGAGTGTTCAACCTGGTTCTTAGCATGCTGCCATCAAGGCTTTTGCGGTTTATCGAACTTGTTGGGTTTTCGGCAGACAGAAAGCTGGGTCTAGAGTTGCTTGCCATAGCAGCCGGCTGGCGTTCCAACCCACAGCTGGCTGGTCTGATGCCGCCGCCTCCAAAGGGCTCAGAATCTGTGCACCCGTGCGGCTACGGACTGCGCTCCGAGTTTTGCGCAATGGTGCTTGAAGGATACCATGTATTTTTGTGCAGCAGCATGTGCCTGGGGTATCCAAATATGCCGCTTGCCCAAGCCGTGCTAAAGATAACCGCTGATCGACACCCAAGGGGACTAATCACCATGTACTTTATCGCGTTGCTGCATACGACCCGCAGACAGATGGACATCGCTGTTGATGTGTTTACCGACCTGGTCGGCCTTGGCAAAAACGCGGCAAAGAGACTGCGCGCAGCGGCCAAGGGCACGATGCTTTCCAACACCAGCAGCATAATTGACGACGAACTGATAGTAGAGCTCGCTGCTCTGCAGGTAACCGATTCAAAGGCTGAAAACGCAACCCCAAGCTCATCGACGACAGGCTTGGCTGGCAACAAGCCAAAGGGCTCTAACGAATGGCGCCAGCTGCAATATCTCGGATTCTGGGAGCGTTCGCTGTGCTACATGGCCATGGGCATGTGGATGGATGCTGCTCGAGGATTCAACAAGCTGCGCAAGGAAAACAACTGGAACAAGGCAGTTTACACTTATTCACTGGCATGCTGTATCTGGGAAGAGTACGTTATCATCTCTGGCGGCGCAGTGCCAACGAGCGAATCCAAGCAGACCAAGGAGCAGCAGTGCCTGCTTGCGATAGTGTGCAAACTTATGACCATGGTGCCCAGGCTACAGCGCAAGGTCGTTGGCAAGTCTATTCCCGTCGAAAAATATGTCATTCGCAAAGCTCGCAAGTTTGAACAGCAGGGCAACTTCCTTATGCGTCCAGGTGTCGAGCTAGTTGCCAGCTGGAATCTATTTAGCAAGATCCCGTATGACAGACTCCAGACAGTTCGCAGAGAAGTCGATGCAGGTATCGATGCCCTGGCACGATACGAGCCAAAAGGACGCAGTACCGACGGCAAACCCTATCGACACGCATTTTACTATGACGACCTGGCAATCCTGCTGCTTCTCAAGGCCTGTTGCTTGCACGAAATATCCATGCCTTCGTGCATTTACAATCTGAGGCCGCCAGCAGCGCAGGACGAGGCCGAAAAGCAGGCCGAACAGCAGATAGGTCCTATGGATCAAGATATCACGATGAAGCCAGAGCTTTGCCTGGCAGCTACCGACACATATCTGCGTCTCTTGCGCTTATCTCCGCTGATCGAGCGTGACCACTACCTGTCAGCGTCGGCTCGGTTCTATCTTGGTAATCTGTATCTCTCTGGGCATTCTATCGACAGTGACTGGATGGGACTGGCTCGTGCTCAGTGGAAATGTATCCTAGGTGGCCATCCTGTCACAGCTGCGCCGTTCCTTTCGCTGGACGAGTACCGCATGCACAAAACCAGGCTACAGCTGCGCCAAAAAGAGGGCAGCGACAGTGAAGATTCCTTTGCAGCAGAAGAGTGCTTAGTCGAAGAGAGAATTCTACAGAGCTCGGGCCATGCATCGTTGCGGTTTTACGAGGATGGAAGCGATGTGTCTGAATGGAGCCATTGTCCTGTGTACTGGTCAGAGTCCAAAAAGTACACGCTGCAGAACGCGCTGGAGGTGCGCACATTCAACTCGGAGAATCGACTGGACGAGGCTTTGGCAAACAGCAAGGCCGATAAATAAACGGAAAATTCTGGGTGTAAAGGGAAGGAGGTTTGCATATCAATGGAAATACGTGCATGACAGTTATCCTTGCATGCAAGGATGGGCAATAAGCAACAGAAGCTCTGTAGACGACCACGCAGCTACATATCTACGTATCTACGCAGCAGAACACGCATGCACTAAAAAATTGAGCATTCAGCTGGCCGCGGTGTGCTCGGACATGCTTGGGTTGGCAACTGGCGCCTCGCAAAGAGAATAAGAAAAGCGCGGAATGTTGGCAAAAAAAACAAACACCGAGTATTTTGTGCAGAGTCGCTGTTAAGCAGCAAACACGCAGGAGATAAACGCACAGCCAGTCTAAATGCAATAAAAATTTTGTTTTTAACAATGTGCATTTGAGTTGTGGAGACGGCAAGGCAATAAAGTCGGCAAATTTTAGAAATAAAACAAAGTGCACACTGACTGGTATTTGCTGTTTCTCCACACACGTTTGACTCAGTTCTAGGCATCCATTCCCCCCTTTTCTCTTTACAGGTTGGCGAGCTGTGCCAGCATGGAGCAGCAGCTTGAAAGCACAAATTCCAACTTGGTTCTCTCTTTTAACCATATCTTTTTATTATACAACTTTAAAATATATAGCACATACCATCCTGAAACCACTTATCATCCACATATTAGATATATAATTAACAGCATTTTTATACTGTATGGGCAGGCTGCTTCCCTACTTTGCGTCAAAGACGCAGATCATAATCCTCGGGTTTGTCTGTTTCGGATGTCCAGGCATGTTTAACGCGCTCAATGGCACCGGCGGCGGCGGCCAGGTCGATCGCACAGCGGGAAACAACGCCAACACGGCGCTGTACGTCTGCTTCATATTCTCCGGGCTGTTTGGGGGTGCCATCGTCAACAGGTTTGGCGTGCGGTTCACAATGTTTTTCGGCGGAATCATGTTTGCCCTGTACTCAGCGTCGTACATATACATCAACCACACGGGCAGCTCGTGGTTTACCATTTGGTCCGGCGCAATGCTGGGCATCGGCGCTGGCATTTTCTGGACCGCTCAAGGGATGATCATGATGTCTTATCCGCTGGAAAATGAAAAGGGCAAATTTATAACTATATTCTGGGTAATTTTCAATCTGGGCGGCGTAATCGGCGGCATCGTGCTGCTGGCAACAAACTACAACCACGACGGCCCTCTTTCCGACGCAGCATACGGCGCATTCTTGGCTATCGAAGTCTGTGGTGCCCTGTGCGCGCTGGTCCTGGCTCCCCCGTCGCGTGTCCAGCGCACAGATGGGTCGGGGATAGAGATACAAAAGGTAGAAAACATCATGGACGATGCACTGGCCATCCTCCGGTTGTTTGCGGATCCGCGCATGCTCATCCTGATCCCGATGATGTTCAGCTCAAATTTTTACTACTCATACCAGTTTGGGCCCTACAACGGGTCCCTGTTCACGACACGCACAAAGGGATTCAACAACATATGGTACTGGGGTGCGCAGATGGTCACGTCGTTTCTGTTCACGCGCATGCTTGACCACCCAGCGTTGTCGCGCAAGATACGGGCGCTGACAGGTGTGATAACGACCTTCTTTGTGGTCAACGCTGTCTGGGGTGGAGCCTTGCACATGCAGTCCAAGTACACCCACGGCGCTACAACCACCAGCCAAACCGACTATCCGGGCGGCCCCATTGACTTTATGCAGACGTCACGGGCTGTAGGTCCCTGCATCCTGTACGCGTGCATGGGCGTCCAGGATGCGCTGTGGAACAACATGGCATACTGGCTCCTAGGCACAATTACCAACGATGCTACTAGACTGGCCCGCTACGCAGGTTTCTACAAGGCCATCCAGTCGCTGGGCGCCGCGATTTCGTGGCAGCTAGATGCCAGAAACGTCGCCTTCAAAACGCAGCTGGCTGTCAACTGGGCCCTGCTAGATGTGTCGTCGATTCTGATGTTCTATTTGTCGTTCAAGGTTCAAGACACCGCCGACGTCTTTAGAGAGTACGAAGACGAGACCGCTGTAAAGGCCGGAATATCCGAAGAAAACGCTGCTGCTATCGACACGCCCCTTTGCGGATACGAATCGCCCCTGCCATCGTAAATTGTTCAATATGCTTTCAAAAACAAGCCCATTTATTTAATTATAACTGTGGCGATTTTAATCGTGTCGTTTCGGGCTTTGATTGGACTTTGGCGCAGTTTTGGCCATATTGCTCAAAGTCTTTCCTTTCCAAAGGTCTCCCTTTTCTCCCTTTTTCCGCCCCCATTAATTTTTACATCACTATTTTGTTTTTTTAAACGACTCCAACCTTTTCTTTTATTAGCAAAAAAAAAAAAACGCTTATTGCATTTCCTCTCCACTTTATCGACTTTATATTTCTTTTGCATAGGCCATGGCAAGTAACGACAATTCAAGTCACGTTCAGAGCCAAAGCAATGCCAACAACACAAATAACAGCAATGCTATCCTCGATACATTGTCTGACGACCAGCGCCAGTGTCTTCACGAGTTTTGCACGGTTACCAACGAAGAGAGCATAGAAGCAGCGGTCCGTATTCTCAAATCTAGGGAATGGAATGTACAGTTTGCAATTCAGGCGTTCTACGAGCCAGGCTATACAGACCAGCAGCTGGCTGCCAGCACTGAGAGTAGTGAAAACGATGTTACCCAAGGCGATTCACAGGTCAGGCGCAGGAGAAATGCTGCTGGCACCCAGCAAGAGCAGAGCATCGGAGACACCGCGGGTTCAGACTCCACGGACTCTGTATCCAGAAACAGACCAACAACAATAGCTGCTGTTGTGCCCGCATTTAGCTGGTTCCCGTTGTTCACATGGCCGTTCCATTTGGTGTTCCGGGTTTCTACATTTATGATCAAAGCAGTACTGACTCTTGTCGGTCTGCAGCGCATTGCTTCGGCCGGGATACCTGGCGGCCGCAATGTTAGCTCATCGGGATCGGGGTCAGGGTCGGATCCGGCTAGCAGAGATGCTGCGGAGTTTAGGCGTTACTTTGAAGAGTCATTTGGCACAGATCATCCACCATTCTTTACAGGGACATACGCCAGGGCGCTGGAAGCAGCGCGCAGGGACCTAAAGTACCTGCTTGTCGTTGTATGGAGCAAGGAACACGACAATGCACGGCTTTTCGGCCAAGTATTGACACATCCGGACCTTGTTTCCTACCTCAGCCAGCGCGAGTTTCTTGTCTGGGTAGGCGATGTTTCGTGCGCAGAGGCGTTTGGCGTGGCCACAACGCTTGGAGCCACACGCTATCCGTTTATCGCGCTGGGAGGATACACGTCGCAACTCTATCCAGCTACTGGGATCCGCCAGGGTGGTGAGAGATACAAGCTGAAGATTTTTGTGCGGCTAGACGGGCTGCCTAGCGATATACCCAGCGATACTCTGGCTCGTTCGTTAATCCGCACCATTAGAGGTCCAGTTGAGAGAGTCAACCAGACACTGAGCGCTGCGCGTCGGGAGCAGCAAGAACGCGAAGCGGCGAGGCGTATAGTTGAGCAGCAGGACCGAGCATACCAGGAATCGCTGGCCAGGGATAAGGAGCGCGAGAGACAAATGCGAGAGAGAGATGAGCTGGAAAGGACCATGCGCGAGAGCGAGGAAAGGAGGCTAGAGGAAGAAAAAAGAAAACAGGACCTGGTCAAGCAATGGAAGTGGGCTACATTTGCTCGTATCCAGAGTCAGGAACCGGTGGATATCAATGCACTTCCCAAGGGCGCTGCGGGCAAACTCAATCTTCGGCTGGAAGACGGCACGCGTACCCTTACGGTCTTTTCGGCAGAGGCCACGCTTCAGGATGTGTTTGACTTTGTCGAGACCAGAGACGTGGCTGCTGAATGGGAGGCCAGCGGCGGCAAAGCTCCTTACGGCGAAGACGATCTGGCGTTGATCGAGATGCCCGAGGATTACGAACACGAGTACGATTTTGCACTGGTGTCGCAGTTCCCCCGCGCGGTGTTTGAGGATAGAGCTGCGAATCTAAAGGAGCAGCTATCCGCAAAGGGGCTGTGGCCATCCGCGGCATTGATAGTTGAGCCCTTGTTTGAGCCTGAGGAATAATACATATTCCTGGTAATTAGATCATATTTACGTTGCTTTTGGCTAACCTTTTTTTTTTGAACAAACAAACACAATACCAAAAAAAATTACACTTGTGGTTTGTTTTAGAAATCAATGTCGACATCGTCCGTTCTGTCGCCTCTTCCGCCCATATCAGAAGAAACACCAAACTCTGATGTCGATGTGTCCATAGCGCCAAAGGTATTGTATCCGGCACCAACTCTAGCGGTGCGCCTAGAACTGTCACCAGAAGCAGTATCAAGACGGAACAATTCTCTTTCAAACGCATTACGGATATTGCCATACTCGAGCATAAGCGACTGGATCGCCTCCATCACAACCTCTATAGGCGTTGTTCTCGCGGTTGTCTGTACCTTGAGCTCAACGTAGTACTCCAACGGATGGGGTACACGGTATGCAGCGAAAAGGACCTGCGGGTGCTTGAGCAGCCGGTACCGCAGAATATTGGCAATTGTGTGGTCCTCCTTCTGGATATTGAACTGTAGGCAGTTGGCCATCTTTGCATCCTTTAGAATCTCGATTTTCCGTACTCCCTCGGGGAGCACAAACATTTCAAAGCGATCTGGTGCGTTCATTGTGTCAAGGTCGAGTGTTTTTTCTTTTGGGTGCTATAACTACAAAAAAACAAAATCAGAAAAGAGAATAAAAATTAACACTGGAAAAAACAAGGTTCGAATTGATGAGCAAGCAACGAACAAGGAACCATGAATTCGCTACCTGTTTTTTTTTTAATTATTTTTTACGCGTTCGGGTCGGGCTGCGTTAAACAGTTTCTTTTTTCTCGCTTTCTTGAACCCGGCTCGATCAAGCATATTGCGACTCGGCTTGAATGCCAAGAAACAGGCTTTTTGGGTTTTTTTTTGTTTGGCGCAAGAGAAATTTGTGACTTGTTCCTCAGCAAATTAAAATCGGTCTTGAGCGCACAGGCGCTAAACTTTGGCGAGGTGAGGCGATATTCGCCAATATTCCGTCATCGCCCACTATTTATGCTTTTTGATTTCTTGAAGGAAGTTTCTCTTCCGCTTCTTCAGACTGCGCTGAAAATAAAAAGGCTTAAAGCGTGTGCACTTACCTCTTGGTGGGGGATTTGAACCTCTTTTTTCTTTCTGTCAAATATAAAACTTTTTTTTTCCTTTTTGTATTGCAAATTGAATTTATTTATAGATTTTTTCACACTTATTTAAGCCTGTACTTTATCTCTCGCTTTCTCATATTCTCGATAGCATTGCACATATGGCTACAGCGGCAACCGGCGCAAGCTTACTTGGGTTTGCTTACACAGCTGTCAAGGCAAGTCTATGAACAAACTTGAAGTATATTAGCTACGTTGTCTTTTGGATGTGTTGAGGTATTTTCTTTGGCTCTGCTAACTGTTTAGTTTGCAAAATATGTGCAAATGTGCTTGTGAAATTGTAGGCTCTACTCGAGGTGTTTCTGATCGGATTTTGCGGGTACATTTTTGCACGCAATGGAACTCTGTCAAAGTCAACGCTAAAGGTACGTTAAAACCAAATGATTTGTTTTTTTTTCTGTGACTCGGAGATCTCGTTGTGTCAGATATGTACATGGCCTTTGTCAGCATAATATTTGTCTTGCATCATCATCAAAGTCATCATTAACAACCCCGGCGCATAAAATGGAGCAACAGCTTGGATCAAGGGCTTTTAATTGAGTGTCTTCAAGCGCAGTAAATGCTAAAAAAAGTCACTTGAGCATGCTTCGCTTTGCTTTGCCACCCTGTCTTTAATCCTTCTCCGGGTTAATTTTTTGTTTCGTACTATTACTTGTTACTGCTTTTTTCTGGGTCGAAAGTTCTTTTCTTCAGACACAATGAGACATACACAGGGAAAGACGAGGGAATCACACGATACCCATCTACTTCTTTTGTTCATGTTCTAAGCAGAACCCCTCAAGTTGAGCCACACTAATAAAACATCTCACTTAACAATGCTGCATTATGTTGTAGAGCTTGTCGATAATGAGCGTCAATCTGCTGACACCAGCACTGCTATTTTCCAAAATGACAGAGACGCTTGACCCGGATCTACTTATAGAGCTATGGAACGAGCCGGTGTTTTACTTTATTTACGGCGGGTTCTCTCTTCTGTGGAGCCGCACAGGAAGCCGCATGCTTGGTCTTAATGCGGACTATGCGCGTCTGTGCGATGTTGCTACGTTCTTTTCAAACACAAATACGCTTCCAGTGTCCTTGATCAAAAGCATAGCGCTGAGTGCTGGGTCACAGTTTTTGCTCAAGGACCAAAACGACACGCCAATGAAGGTCGCTGCTCGCGGTGTCTCCTACGCGATGATCTTTGCGACTCTGAACAACATCCTGCGCTGGAGCTTTGGCGTCGCTTTAATGGGCGGAATAAGTCCCAAAAACAAGTCCGCGTTCAACTCTGTTAATGCAAGTCCGCGCTCGCCAGCGTCAGCAAACACGATTCCCAGCCTGCCGGAATCTCCGGGTTTGGTGTCTGCAGATAGACTGAGTAGCTATTCCAATCACGATGACGCCGACGAGCTCACTCCTCTCTACCTGGGCGCGCCTGCTCGTCCATTGCATAACAGCCGGTCTTTCCCTGTCAGGGTTCTACGGAATGGTGCATCGTTTGTGCACGGAGCCTGGTCCTCCGTAAAGGCTGGAATCACACCGCCCGTGTATGCCATTCTGGCGGCTTTTCTGGTCATTCTTATCGATCCTTTGCATGAGGCGCTTATGAATCCTAACAGCGTCCTGTATACTGTTTGGTCGGCAATAGATATGTGTGGCGATGCCTGTGTTCCCCTGATCCTGATATCACTTGGTGGTCAGCTAGGCATGATGGCCCGCCAGACCGAATCGCAGACCACCAAAACAACGCCAGCTTCTGCAAATGCTCTTCATGGCGGAACATCCGCGGCTACCAGATCCCCTTCAGCTGTGCTGGTGGCTGATGCAGCGCCAGCAGCTGGTTCTGGAATCCCGTCAATAGTGCTTAGAACTGCCACCGATCCTGGCTCGAGCTCTGCTGCTACACTGCTTACTCACCCAGTTATCGGTGGCAGTCTTGGTACACTGGACGAAGACGAGGGCGACAACTCGCAGACAATCTCTGTTGCCGAGCAGCGCAAGGGCATCGTCATGGTCCTTGTTGGTCGCTTTGTTTTTGTGCCCACGATGGCCATTGCTCTGATTTCGGTGCTGCGCATCTTCTTCCCGCACTGGCTTCCCATCATGGTCAACGACCCTGTATACATTCTCGCGCTGCTTATTCTGTCTGGCACACCACCAGCCATCAACCTGATTACTGTGTCTCAGGCCACGGGCAAATTCGAAACCGAAGCCGCGCAGATTTTGTTTTACGGATACGTCCTTGGCATCTTTGTATTGGCCATTGAGGTATCTGGCTTCCTTTGGCTTACTAGCGCGTTTGCGCAAATGTAGCTGTACCCAAGAGCATTACATCTTTTTAACACTTTTTTTCATAATTAACTTTCTTGTGTTTACTGCATAGCACAAAATAAAATGTTTATCTACTTTTGGTTCTTCAAAAGCCTCTGCTCTTCCTCCTCTTTGGCCCAGCGCTCCAAACAGGATTTGACAGCAATGGGAACACCCTCGCTGTAGGGGACAGTAGGCTTGTAGCCAAGATATTTTTTGGCCTTGGTGATGTTGAAGTAGCGAGGGGTAAAGGTCATGCCAAAGACAAACGGCACGTCGTGCTTGACCACGTGGATGGATGCCAGGAACTTGAGGAAAGCCAGGATGATAGTCGCCAAAAAAGTCGGGATGATCAGAATAGGTCCGCGGGTGTCGCCGACGGCTGCCCACAACAGACGCATAAAAGACCACATTCCGATCGGCTGGTCGTTGGTGATAAAGAACGCCTGACCACAGACGTTGTCATCATGAAGCTTGTCTGCACACGAGAGATGAGCTTCGGCTAGGTTATCCACATAGGTAAAGTCGAACAGGGCCTTGTTATCACCAACCTGGACCAATACAGGGAAGTTTCTTTTCTGCGCACCCAATGCACCAGTGGTTACCTGTCTGTCGCCTGGACCAAAGATGCCAGACGGACGCAGAGCTGCTGTGCGCATTCCATATTTGTCGTTGTATTCCAGCGACATTTTTTCCGCAATAGCTTTCGTCTCAGAGTAATAGTCAGCAAAAGTTTCCGCATATCCAATAGACTCATCGACGTATTCCAGCGGTCCTCCCGAATAAACAACGCTGGCGCTACTGGTATAGACAAACTTATCGACACCTGCTAACCGACAAGCCTCCAGAAGTACCTTTGTTCCCTCGATATTGACCTTTGCATGCACTGCTTCTGGAGCCTTCATGACTGGCGAAGCAGTGTGGAAAACAACCGTTGCGGTGCGTCCGTTGGCGGTAAGAGCGGCCTCCACATCGGCTGTCTTTGTAATATCGCCCTGGTAGAACTCTACATTGTCGTCTTGATAGTTTCGACGAAGGTCAAGTACCCGAATTACATCGGAGCTGCCAGACTCGGTCCGTCTATTAACCAGGGCTTTTACGATAGCACGGCCAAGGAAGCCCTCGCCACCAATAACAAGGTAAATCTGCTCTTGCAAAGCAGACATTTGATTGCAAGGAAGGGGGAAATTTGAAGGGATTGAAATTATGAAAAAAGAAAGACAACAAACGCAACAAACATGCGATTATTTGGCCACTCCGGTTTGTTGGTACTTGATTGTAGAAAACACCGTGTTTTTTATCACCAGAAAATCACGATGCCAACAGAATACGGAATTTTCCGCTTTTTGTTCTTCCTCCGCAAATATTGAACAGTGCAGCAGTGACTGATTTTCTGCCTCAAACGGCATGTTTGCAAAACATGCTTCGCAGCTTGCATGCGCCATATGCATAGAAGTCGAAGAAAGCTAACAAGCAGTGTTCTGTTCAAACCATCGTCATTGTATAACCACTCCTTAGCTCAAAAGACCTTGGATACACTTTGTGTGGTCTGAGAGTGTCTTTCCATGTCGCTGTTTATGACTTCTTAATTCTCTACACTTTGTTTTCGAAATGGTCGCCGAAAATTGTAAAACGAAAGCTGTAAAGCTCTAGCGTCGTGCTCTGGAAAAGATTTTGGATTGATTACAAATGCAAGGCGGAATAGCCACTGTTTTTTGTGCGCTGAAAACTTAGACAGATTAACGTATATGCCCTGAGAGATTTTCTTTCACATTACTTTTTGACTGGTCATGGCTCCTAAACACTGAAAATGCCATTTTTCAACAAGAATTTCACCAATGACCAAAAAGATCGCTGTGCCTGACGACGAAACAAAGAGATGAGAGATTAGGCCGAGGGAACGGCTTGTTTTTCCAGCCGTTTTATAGAAAAGAAACGTATAAAATGTGTACTTTGCTGGACCTTCCGTTTCTTTCTTCCTTCCATTACTTTCTCTTTTATTGCTTTGTTTTTATACTTTTAGTTGTACAACTTTTATATTTCACAGATACCTGCCAAGGTCTATACCGGTAGATTCATCTCTCTTTCTTTATTTTTCACTAACAGCAGAAATGTCTTCTTCTATTCGTCTGGTGGCATCCCGTGGCCTTTCCAGACCTGCTCTGCGTACATCCAGACTGGCCTCTGTCTCTGCAGCTGCCTCTGTCCGCGCCTTTACCACGCAGCAGAACAGCCGCTACTCACGCCAAAATGACCAGCAGTACCAGGCTCCGCGCACAAGCAAGGCCGGCCCTAGCCCCGGCATCCTTGGTGTCATTGCCGTGGGTGCTCTCGCCGGGTGGTATTTCTACAATGGTGAGAACCCCGCTGACGCTTCTGCCAGCAGCGGATCGTGGAAAAAGGTCAACTACAACAACGTCTACAAGGACATTGCCGACCTCCTAGAAGACGAGAACTACGATGATGGCTCCTATGGTCCGGTATTCGTCCGCCTGGCATGGCATGCCTCGGGAACTTTTGACAAAAAGACCCGCACCGGTGGTTCCGGCGGCGCAACCATCCGGTTTGAACCAGAGGCCACGCACGGCGCTAACGCCGGTCTTGAGGCTGCACGCGAGCGCCTGGAGCCCTTGAAGAAGAAGTACCCGCACATCTCGTACGGTGATCTGTACACTCTTGCAGGTGTCGTTGCTGTGCAGGAACTCGGCGGCCCTACTGTTGCTTGGAGACCTGGTCGCAAGGACAAGACCGCTGCTGAATGCACTCCCGACGGCCGTCTTCCCGACGCAGCTCAGGGAGCAGACCATGTGCGCGACATCTTCTATCGCATGGGTTTCAACGACCAGGAAATCGCAGCACTTATTGGAGCTCATGCCCTGGGTCGCTGCCATACCAGCCGCAGCGGCTACGATGGTCCATGGAACGCCTCGCCCACTTCGTTCACCAACTTTTACTACACGGAGCTGCTCAACAACACGTGGGAGCCCAAGAAATGGAACGGCCCGTTCCAGTATGTTGACCGCGAGTCTGGCCAGTTTATGATGCTTCCTGCCGATATGGCTTTCAAGAAGGACTCCAGATTCCGCGCATATGTCGAGAAATACGCTGCTGATCAGGACGCCTTCTTTGAGGACTTTGCCAAGGCGTTCGCCAAGCTGCTCGAGCTTGGTGTGAGCTTCCCTGAAGACGCTCCTGTCTACAACTTCAAGCCTCTCGAGTAAGCCGCAGCGCTACTTGCTCTATCTGGATATACAGCTAATTTGTAAGCTCTTAGAACTGCTTATTGGATTAAAAATAAATATAGTATTAGAAATATTCAATTTGTACAGTATATAAAAATTAAGCAGCCTTAAGCAATGTATTTCTCCTTACTCCTTTTTGTGCAAAAGCGTTCGCCTGCTCAAGCCAGCTCTTGGTGCAGTCGATCCGCTCAGCAGCGACTTTAAAGAAGTGTTTCCTCTGCCGCCGCGCAAGGATGCGGGTCCGGGGACCCTGCCGATGTTACGAGTTGTCTTGGACGGTGAAATAGATAGTGTAGATGACAGACTGGTCATGGATTTAAGTGAAGGAGAGGAGCCAACAGAGCTCAGTACAGGACGCTTGGTCACTGGCGATTTTGGCGAGGATAATAAAGCTCCCAACGACGAATTCCGCTGCTGCTTCGATGGGCCAAGGGTGCTTAACGATGATCGTGTGCTTGAAGGCTGCGAGATCAAAGAGGGCGTTTTAGATGAGAAACTGGGCTTTGTTGTTAGAGTTTGCGCTTGTTTAGCCTTTGCTAAGGACGGTGTTTTGGCTGACGGCTTTTCTGGATTTTCGGGCTTTTGCTTGGATGTAGACGATGCCTTTTGTTTGGTACTCGTCGTCGAGTTTTCACTCTTTGCACTTTTTGTATGTTTCTTGGTAGTGATTATTTCCACCACCACATCGTTACCACCAAAACCAGATTCGCTATCGCAGTCGTCTTCGCTAACATAGTCATCGTCATTTCTAGCTTTCCCTTTCCTTTGTTGTTTCTCGTATTCGCTGTCATCGTAGTCTCTGATACGTTTCTTTGATGAGGTCACCGATCGCATGCTTTTGTCGTCTTCATCTCTAGAGTAATCTTGTTCGCTGCTTAAAGAAGATAGATCGCTTTTTGCAATCGAGCTGAGAGAACTGTCACTGCGACTGGGTGCAGCATTTGCAGTTACATTGTCACTGGGTTTGGTCAATTTCTCTGGTTCCTGGTCGCTTTCAGAAGAAAATGAAGTCTCTATTATCAAAGTATCTTCGCGCTCCAGCTCCACAACATGGCTTGGCGCTTCTGGCGTCCGCTCCAGCTCCACAACCTGCTTTGGCGCTGCTGGGGTCCGTTCCTGCTTCTTCGGTGCGGGTCTGGAAGGCGGTGAACTCCTCTTTGCCGTAGCCTTCTGCCTTGGCGCCCTTGCAGCGCTCTCAACCACTGGCTGAAACCTATAAAGATAAGCAAAAACAGCCATTTTCTTTAGTCTAAGCGATATCACATATAGCCACAGATAGGGCATATGAGTAAAAAAAAACCTACCCAAGCTCTACTCAACACTTACACTTCCTCTTCCTCTGACAGCTCGAATTCAGACTCTTCCGTATCGTCACCTCTATCTTCGGTATAGTTTA